>ML838471.1:35730-52646 GCA_009831015.1 Picea engelmannii | reverse complement strand
TCTCATATATTGTGCATGGTGTATTGTGGTGTATTGGTGTAACTCTTATACTATTGTTCATTGCTCATTGGATATAGTTGAATGGTTTAAGTATAAGTTGAAAACGGTTTTAAATTGTACTTGATATTGATTCACCCCCCTCTTAGTATCAACATAAAGGCGAGTGGCACCTTTGGAGAACGTAGTGCGTCTTGAAGGGCACGTCGCGATGTTTAAAAATAGGAGAGTCAATGAACCTAGGTGCCTAGAAAACAATATCTTGCCTTGACATGGTCAGCCTTAAATTAATTTTGTATAAGTAAAGTTTATTAAATTATAACCTTTCCTTAAAAATGTTTCTAAGCCTAGTTGAATTTGGAGCATAGGGCTAAGTAGGATAAGAGGACTAAAAACTAATTAAACCATTAATAAAGGGGGGATTATGAAAATAAAAGAGGGGAAATTAAATTCATAATTTAAAGGAGGATTAAATTATCTAAAAATCCAATTGTTGTCCATATGCAAAACTTGCTAAATTTGAACTTAGATAAAAAGAGGAATATAAATGCAAAAGGAATGTGGAACATAGAAAGTAATCTAGTCTAGAGAACTTTCCAAAAATGAACTCAACTAAACTTTAAGGAGGGTGTTAGTCATTAAAGGAAATTGAGCTAATAAAGGGACCACAAGGAGCATTTTTAGGAATGCTTTTAGGTGGGTGAGGGAAATTGGCAATTAAATTAAATTAATTAAATGAATTTTTGGTGCAGCTAAGGGATTGGGTGACAAGTGTACGAGGGAGAATATTTCCTATTTAATTTTTAATAAACTAATTTAATGTGCAATTGGAAAGGTCACTAAGAGTAAATCTATAAAAGAAATGACAAAGAAGAAGAAAGAGGACTCTTTGGCTAGCGTAAGGTTATGCTGTAGTATTTGACTTGACTGATTTTTCTTGTGGGAGTTGGGATACCCAACTCGGATAAGAGTGGTCGATCGACCTTGCAAGGCAAGATGGGAGCTAGTTTTTCTCTGGTTTGTGTGTGTGGCCTATTTGCGGCTCGGGGACTCAGGGGGAAGAAGAGTACCCCTAGCATTGGCAGGGAGGTACCAGTGAGGTCTCAGCTGTTAGCAACCAAGGAGTTGGACGGAGTGCAAGAGTGGGACAACAACTTCAGAATCTTCACCTACTTTGTTGCCTTCGGTTACAGTATTCCTCAGTAAACTAGTAAATGTGAAGTGTTAAGTTTATTTTATTTTAAATTGAAGTCGCAATGCTTAATTATTTTGTATATATGTTTTTTGGATATTCTCAATGATCCTTGGGATCTTTCTTAGTGATGTTTATCGGTACTCAGCTATTTTTATTACTTCGTTGTGTTTCTTTGCTTGCATTTATTCTCTGAGTGATCACCTTCTACCTTGCGTTTAATATTTAATGAATTTATAAGGTACTAGTATTTACCCTTCAACCACCAATTTTTCCTTCTTACTTCACCCCCTTGGGGATAGAAGACCTGGGTTCTCTTCATATGTTTTGTTGTTCCATCTAAATCAATACTCCATCCTCATAAGGTCAAATACTAAGGGTGTTCGTCACTAACTCTGATACTCATTTTTGCTGGTAAGTGTTAAATCCTTTGTATGTAAGACTATTATATAAGTGGTTTCACGTAAATTTCTTGATCAAACTCATCACATGATTATTTTTGGTGTGACCATTGAAATCTTTGGAGGGCTATTGGGACATAATTATTGAGTAAATAGTTTGCATGCAAACTGTTTGACAAAACATCTACATGAAAGTTTACATATTTTCTCAGTGATCCTCAATGTTGTTTGTTGAATTTTGACTATAGGTTCATGATTGAATGCTAAAAAGATTCCTTTTGGTACCTAGAAACCAAGATACATCAATATAGGATATATATTCCATGCCTTTGTTACAACCTTTTCAAATCTGAGATTGGATGCTAAATTTCTTGCAAATTGTTTGACAAAACATTTCAATGAATTTTAGGTATCTTTACAGCAATATTGATTTAAATACCTGCAAGTTGGTCTTAAATTTAGAATTATATGCCGAAACATTTTTCCCTATGCCTGGAAACTGAATCTTCAACATCATATGAATTATTCTCTAAACTTGGGCATGCAATCTTGTAGTTTTGATTCTTATTTTGACTTTGTCGTCTAACTGATTGACGAAAGGTGCCTTTGAATTTCTTTCAAGCTTGTATTATAGTGTGCCATCTAGATGTTGTGTGTTAGTTTAGAGCCTAAATTTGTGAGCTGAAAAATACAAGGTTAATGCACCCTTTGGTTATCCATTCCAACACGGAGAGTGTGTTAATTGTTTATCAACTATTGAACAAACAAAATATTGCAATCTGTTCAAAAGTATAGGATTGTGAGGTTTATTTCAAAGTGTTTGGTCAATGGAACCTTGACCTTTTCATTGTCTGCATAAGAATCCAATTTCTCCTTGTTGTTTGACAAATTAAAGCCAGGACATTCACACTTCATCCCTTGATAACTAGTTGAATTATTGTTGGGGTTGGATTTCTTTGCAAAGAGGATAATTGTATTTTGTTCATGGTCAAAACAGAGATGAATGGTATGGTTGAGTTTAACATTATTTAATTTATGATGCAACCTTTCTATTCTGAATTCACTTAAGTGTTATAGATTAAAGTGTAAAATACTCTAAATATGCTTCGTGGCTGAGATTTCACCATGAGACTGTTGTTTTCACATAGATCTGAAAAGAATCATACGAGCCCAAGCCTAGTAAAACAAACTCAAATGATCTATTTTGTTTTGTTGATATTCGTATATCTAAATTTTTCTACTTTTAGATATCTGGCTAATGTTGGCCCTCGACCAAGTTTTGAGGAAACATTGGTCATGTTTGACCATTTTTGGAACTTCGACAGGCTGGTCGAAGATGGAGTGCCCAGGCAGAGAGGACATCGTGGGATCTCACCTATTTTGCGAGATTTTTGGGTTATTAGGGTTTATGTAAGGGGTTAAGGGATGTCATCTTATGGGTTTACCCATGATTAGGCCTCTTTTGTAATGTATAAATAAGTAGATAGGACTTAGAGCGAAGTCAGTTTGAATTATCTAAGTGTGAATTATGTCCAAGTTGGCTTCATGCAAGAATATGTAAAGTTCTATATTTGGTTGGCTTAGTGTAAGAGAATGTAAGTTGATTTGTGCACAGACATTGTATGTAAGGCTCTATGCTATTAAGGAGTCGGATTTGTGCCCTGAACTAATCTGGGGAAGGAGGAACTGGCGAGGTGCGCGCAGATCTCCTATCCTTTGCGGAGTTGGCTCTATGGCTTTGTGCACAAGAGCATAAGACTTTAAGAAGCTTGAAGACTAATAAAGAAGAAGAATAAGATTGGTGGATGTAGCCCCACATTGGGGTGAACCACGTATATCCTATGTTGATGTGCTTTGTGCAATGTGGTTCATGTTGTTTATGTATTTATCTACTTAGTGCACTTCTTGATGCATGATAGATAGATCCATTGATTCTTAGTGCTTAATAATATGAATGAATTCTAGATCTGAGTTGATGTTATGTGCTAAATGATTCCATGTGCTTAATCTTGATTAATACCATGCTGATCTGTAATAAGGGTTTGATCTGCGATGTGAATGAGAATCATAACCTAATGCATATTGTTGGCTAAATTCTCTATTAAGCATGATAATCACAAATCTATGTCCCATATAGGTTGTGGACACCTGAGTCTTGCAACCCCCCCTGCCTCTACCTCGGGTGAGACTTCATCTGCTTCATAGGTGTTGCCAAAAGGGTCAGTATTTAGGGTTTTTTTGGTGCGTTGTTGAAGCATTGAACCCTAGGTCTGCCCATGTGCCAACAAATGGTTCCATTTCTGGGACCTGAAACTGTGATTGTTGGGATGTGAAGAAAAGAGAAAGCTATGTGTGTAGATCTGTTGTTGTAGTGAGCAGTATTCTACTTGACTTATGAAGCTCTGTGGTAAGAAGGAAATCCGATCTGAATAAAAGAGGTAAGATCTTGAAAGAGGTAAAATCTTTGTGCTCTGATAAAGGTAAGATAAGTGGAAATTTTTACTTTGAAAGTATGAATCTATGTATGTTTGATAGATTCTATCCTAGTATGAAAACTAGGGCATAGCTAGAAGAAAGAGTTGATCTGAATAAATTTGATAGCAATAGAGAAAGATATGTTATACCTATGCATAGAAATAATTTTTGGACTAATAAGTGGATGCGGGAACCTAGAAAGAATTTTTACAGATTGCAAGTTTGGCACTGGGATCCTAGTGTGCAGTTCAGGAGAGGCTAGGGATCATTTAAAAGAAAGAGAGGATTGACATTGTGCTATAATTGTAGAAGGCCGGGACATCTTGCTAAGGAATGCCCCAGTATAGGTCATATTTGTCTTTGTTATAAATCTATTGGTCATAAGGTTTTGGATTGTCCAAGAATGATTGCTAAAGTTGAAAAGATGAATATAAGACAAGAAAACTATAAAAAAGGTCAAGAGGCTAAATATATGTTAGAGAACCAGAAATAACCAGAGACTATGTTATTACAGTTGAAAGAAACATTGAATGATCACAGAGACATCAGTTTACCAGAGATCTTGAAACAAAAGCAGTGCATAGAAACAAGAATAGGAGACTTCGACATAGACTGTGTATTGGATGAGGACAAACATGTGAATATTATGCCAGAAAGCACTTGGGAAATTTTGGGAAAGCCTATTATGGTACCTTCATTGGGAAGGATAGGCTTGTTTAAAGGAAAGATGATAACCCTATGTGGAAGAATTACTAATATACCTATGATTGCCCATGGAACATTGACTGAAGAGGAGTTTGAAGTTATTATGTTTATTGAGAAATTGTGCCCCTTTTGCACTTTTGATAAGAAAGACCTGGATTGAGAAAGATCAGATCTGAAGGAAAGAATAGGAAGAAGCTACAAAATAGAAAAATCAAGAATTGAGGGACTCCATAGCTAGAAAAATAGAGCAAATAATAAAAGAACAAGATAATAAGGTGAAGCACCAGAAGGCAAGAGAATTAGTTGTCGAAGTTGAAAGAACACAGGAAGGCTTAAAGAACCTCTCCATGCATGAAAGAATTATAGCCACCACGGACATAGTAAGAGAAGAGGTATTACATTTGAACCTTTTGAAATACCATCAGCAATGCGAAGTCACTACGCTAAGAGAATATAAGAATAAGATTGGAAAGAGGAATCCATAAACTCAAATTAGAGGAAAGAAGGCAAGAAAGCTCAGTAAGAAGAAAGGAAAGTTAGAAAAACTACAGGAAGTTCCAAAGAATACTTTGTATAAGGTAGGCTTGAAGAACTTGAACCTTGCAAGAATAGCAAAACCTCACAGAATGGGAATTCACCATGGTGAAGCTATATGAGCGTTGGAGGTTCCCCGACTGTTAGAGTGATGCTCCAGAATGGCTAGAAAAGAAGTTATTGATAGAAATATCATTGTTGGACCATTTGGACCGTGCCATAATAGACAAATTCGTATTGATTGAGGCACCACTACCCATTAGAGTAATTTGTTACAATGTTGCTTATTTAACCCGTCGGACGCCGCGTCGGGACCACTTTTTGCAAACCAAGATATCCGAGCTAACAGATAATTGATTGCATACTGCGTTGTTCTTTCTATACCTCACCATTCATTTGATTATATTGGTTGTATGTTCACCTACCAGATCAAGTTGATTACAAGTGTGAATTTTGGGCGAACATAGTGTGTTAGAAAAGTCAGTGAAGGAAATTATCGTGGACCTCATGGATGAGAGAGTCATGTCTATAGGATTACAAGCTTCATCGACAGGAGGATTGCAAGAATCCCCCTTGACTGTACATTAGTCTAGTCGACCTGCTGCTGAGAAACGAAGCAAGCACCACAATGATCTATCTAATGTGAAGCAGATCCCATCGGTCTTTCCAGACTATATACCACCTTTGGCTGGTATAGTTAGTCGTGATAGAGTCCCACAGGACTTTGAGTACATGTTGATCACTGCATACCTAACAAAGGGGATACACGCAGTTGGACCTCAGTTGGGACTGATGCCATCTCTCAAGATAAGTGACTTCAACCTTGGATACCGAAATAACTATGGTATGCTCATGCTGCATAGGTACCTAATGAAGACGACTAGGAAGAAGCCCAAGATATTTCCCCAACCATGGATTAAGGAGCTCGCGAGATCAACAATCCTGAACGTAATGAAGATCCCCCACTTCAGTCGACATCAGGAGGTTAACTCTTGCATTAAACTCCTCTTATTCTTCTACCGTGGAGGTTACCTATGGCTAGATAGGCGCATCACTGTGGATCCGACACTGATCCACCTCACCACAGGACTACCCAGGGAAGGTTGCAGATCACTCCCTGGCAACGTATAAAGGAAGACTATGAATATGTTGAGAAAGGAAAGCAAGGCTACAAGGTAGCCTCCATCAAGGATCGTGCAGTACACCTAGCTTGTCAGCTTATAGCGGGCAAGCTCGTCATAAAGAACCATCTGACACAAGTCATGGGGTTCGTCATGGACCTCGCAGGGAAGTGTGTCGAAGGAATGTAGATAAATTAGGCGAGTTACCTTGTCAATGAGTTGGATAAGGACTGTCATGAAGCGTAGGACCAGATCTATGATTTTCACTTCAATTGGTTACTAATTTTAATTGCATTTGTTGCTTGGCAAATGCGGGAGGGAGCGAAATTTGAAAGTTTCATGCAGACCAACACTTCATCTACATCACCGCATGCAGGGATGAAAGTAAGGTGGAGATGAAGTCATATTATAAATTGACCAATGAATATTTGGAGGATATAACCAAAGAATGGCTAGTCGAATTCCTTGTACCGCTCAAATATGCAGATCTCTCTGACCCGGACATCATCAGAAGTCCTTTGGTCACCCGGACTGAATATAATGGACAGAGTAGCATGAAGAAAAAGAAGAAAAAGGAGGAAGTACATGACATAGAAACTGATGAGGAGGACAATGCATCAGCAGTGAGTAGGCCTAACTCACCTGCATGAGGAGGAGGAGACAAGGTGAACCAAGAGGAAGGAGGGGAAGAAGGAGATAAACAAGAACAAGGTGAATTTACACTGCTGAAGGATCCCCTTACCACAACAAAAACATTGCAGAAGAGAAAGGTTTCTAATCCAAGTGGATATCGGTGTCCACCCACCTTTTCCAACTGGCTCAAAATAGTTTTCTGGCAATTTTGGCAATTTACTATTTTAGCAGTTTTAACTTCTGGGGCCATTTTGAGGGCCTAAATGAAGGTTTTTCGAGATCGATCTTCTTAATGATAGCCAAAGTCATGATTGAGCCCCAAAAAATAATAACCTCGAAGATACCTTTCCAATGGGCTATCATATGCCTAAAATTGGAGATCGTATGCAAAAGTTACAACCTTGAGAAGTTGATATACTAACTTACCTAGACGAGGCCCACGTGACTTTTGGCGCTTCATCTCATAGGGTTAGGTTTTTGGATTTCTAGGGTTTTGGGCATTCTTATTTATTGTAAAAATTCCTCCAGAGCCTCATTGTAATCATCTTCTTGTGAATGAGAACACCTGTCACATCTCTTCTCAAAGATAAGCTGCCACCATTCTAGCAAGCTTGTTTCCGCTGCATTTTAGAGTTTCAATTTATTTCCTTATTGAATAGAAAACCAGTTTTATTGTATCTCTGTTTTTATTTTTTAAGAACCTGTTAATAATCTATAGTCATTTCATTTTGCTCATAAAATCCGGATCAGTGGTATCAGAGCGGTCTTCTCCTTGTCGTCTTAATGCATGTCCCCAACGAGGTCGGAGTACAAAGAGTTCGGTCTCGAGCTTGTTTCTCTTGAGGAAAAAATCTCTCACATGGCCAAGTGACCTCTCATGGTAGGAGAAAAGAAAGATGACAGGACAGGAGATCCTTTCAAATTGTTGATTGAGGAATCCCTCATGCAAAAAAGGAACGAGATGATGGATAGTTTCGTACAAATCCTTTGGCGGCTACCAACAGGCGACACATCTTCTTCAAGCAGAGGCACCTCCCCATTCAAGGTACAAATAAACTTCGATATTCCTATATTTGAAGGTCAAATAGATGCATATGTTGTAGACAAGTGGTTGAATCTACTAGAAGTTTATTTTTCTGTCCATAACTTTTCGAATAGAGAAAATATTACTTTTGCGCTCCGCAAAGCCATTCCCCATGTCAAAGATTGGTGGGAAACTTACTATGAGAAAAAGGAATAGAGGAACCCTCATTATTTATAGTCAAAGCCACCCAGGAATCCTTCAGGGATGTTATTAAGGAACAATACTACCCTTTCGAAAGTTATGATGACTTGTATACCAAATGGACCACACTGCGGCAAGAAAGAGACCAAGCAGTGCCAGATTTCACAAATATCTTCCATACCTTGTGTACCAAGTTGTGTATCCAAGATTCAGAGTGACATCTGGTGCTCAAGTATCGTAGCACTCTGCATAGATACATCTAGACCAAAATGGAATTTCTGGACATCTCATCTTTGGGCGTGGCCTACCGATATGCCATCAAAATCGAGTAGAAGCTCAAACAAAAGATGCAGAAATTTGGGCCTGGGAACCCCTCACAAAAAAAGCCAGGACAGGGTGGCCCCAACCCATAGAACAAAGGACAGAGCAAAGATGGACAATATCAGGACAACCAGTTCAATCCACAAGCAAAGAAGGCCACTAGAAAGAAAAAGAAGGATATCGAGAACTAGTGCAACTTCCATAAGAGCCCTTGGCATAACACTGTTGATTGCCGCTCAAAGCAGTCCCTAGTGGCTGAAGTGAAAGCCTCTAAGTCAGATGCAGGTTATGACTCTAAGCCAGAACCAAAAAAGGGAATATGGATCATTGACGTGGAACCTAGTGTCACCTTTTCTACCACCAAGCTCCAACCTAGTGAACCAGACGAGCTAGAAGAAGGAGAACACCTCTTCCATTCACAGATGTGGGTAAAAGGCACCCCACTGCACTTCATTGTTGATGAAAGTAGCCAAAGAAACCTCATCTCAGTAGAGATTGTCAAGAGGTTAGCCCTGCCGACAATGTCGCACCCACAACCCTACACCATTGGATGGCTCCGCCAAGGAAGCGATCTCCACGTCATCCAACAGTGTCGATTGTCATACAGCATCAAGCCCTTCAAAGACAAGGTATTGTGTGATGTTTCTCCTCTCGAATTTTGTGATGTTCTTTTGGGCCAACCTTATTTATGGAAAATTCATGTTGTATATGAATCTAGACCTCGTAGTCTTATTATTGCTTTGAATAGGAAATTGTACAGGATACCCGAGGAAGTCCCACCTAGTTCTATTTCCTTGATCTCTGCTAAGCAATGCAGGAAGCTCATCTCTTAGATGAGGAAGTTTGTCTTCTTCATGATTCACTCTAAGAATAAGAAAAATATCACAACCACATCCAAGGTCTCTATGTCCAACCTCTCCACACAACAGAAGCAAGTAGATAAGGTCATGGAAGAATACTCAAATATCTTCTCCTCACCTATCGGGGTACCTCTACACTGCTAGGTCAAGCACCCCATCGATATGACCCCCGACGCACCACTACCCAATGGGCCAATCTATCACTACTCTCTATTAGAGAATGAGGAGATCAAGCGACAGATCCAAGAACTGCTCCACAAGAGGAACATTCATCCTCGCTCATCACCTTGTGAGAGCCAAATCGTGTTGGTACAAAAGAAAGATGGAACTTGGCGACTCTGCATCGATTACCAAGATTTGAATAAAATCACAGTTAGAAACTGGTACCTGATTCCCTGAATCAATGACCCCCTTGATCTACTCATGGGGGGCAAATACTTTAGTAAGATTGATTTGAAGTCTGGCTACCACCAGGTCTTGATAGAACATACAGATGTATGGAAAACTGCCTTCAAGTCAAAGGAAGTCCTTTTTGAATGGTTGGTCATGCCCTTTGGTTTGACAAATTATCGAGCCACTTTCATGAGGATGATGGACGATATTCTGTGACCATTCACCAATACTTTTGTAGTGGTGTATCTGGATGACATTCTCATTTACAACAAGACTTGGGCCAAATACTTGCATCATATTCAACAGGTTCTGCACACCCTATAGCAGCACAAGCCATATGCCAACTTGGAAAAATACTCCTTTGGCATGGAAAGGGTCCATTACTTGGGCTACATCGTTGATTAGCATTGCGTACATGTGGATCCAACCAAGATCCAAGTCATTCGTGAATGGCCAGCCCCAATCACATTCACTGATCTTTGGAGATTTTTGGGCCTTGCCAATTTCTACCGCAAGTTCATGTTGGGATTCTCCCATATTGCATGGGCCCTCAGCCAAATAACCAACAAGCGTTATTGATTTGAAGCAGCACTTATGATCAACCCTAGTACTTTCACTACCAGACCTGCAACATCCCTTTGAGATCAAGACATATTCTTCAGACTATGTGGTGGGCATCATTCTCACTTAGCACGACCACCCCATGGCCTATCATAGTGAGACACTATCAGACGTTTTCTATAAGTACCGTACTTATCACAAAGAAATGTACTCCATTGTGAAATCCTTCCTCCAATGGAGACATTACATTCTTGGGAAGGAGACAATCATCCACACTAATCATAAGCCACTGCAGTTCATGTAGACACAAGGAAAATTGCAGAATGATCGCCATCAAAATTGGTCCACATACTTGCAGCAATTCCACCTCAACATCAAGTATAAAATAGGAGGCACCAATCACGTCACTGATTGCCTCAATAGACTGCCAGTTGCAGCACTCACCATGGTTCTATACTCTTACGGCCATGAGACCTGTGGATGGCCCCAACTCTATGAGACAAACCCAGAATTCACCACCACCTACCAAATGTTGGGTGCAAACGCAGTTGTCAATAATTTCCATCTTCAGGATGGGTTGTTGTGTCATCTGGGCCATATTTGTGTTGCATCAAGAAAGTGAGTGAAGCTAATCTGGGAAGCCCACTACAGTTGGGTGGTAAGACACTTCGGCATCGAAAAGACAGTGGCAATGCTACATAAACATTTCTACTGGCCAAAACTTCGACAGGAGGTCAACAAGTATATCAGGTATTTCACTGCCTGTGCTATTGCAAAACTGAACACTAAGAAAAAGGGCTTGTACACCCCTCTTCCTACTCCTAAGAGGCCATGCAAATCCATCTCAATGGACTACATGTCAGGAATCCCACCCACCAAGCGTAGAAATGACTATGTTTTTGTGGTTGTTAATCACTTTTCTAAGATGGCGATTATAGATGCCTGTAATAAGAACATCATAACAGAGGCCACTACCAAGCTCTTCTTTGAACGAGTTTGGGTACATTTTGGAATCCCACAAACCATTGTCTCATATCGGGACAGTCAATTTCTCAACACATTCTAGTCGATCCTCTGGTCACTGCTGGACACCAAGCTCACCAAATCCATGGCTTTCCACCCCCATACAGATGGCCAAACCGAGGTCATAAATCAAATGAATGTACATATCCTTCGCATGTATAATTCAAAGCACCCTTGCACATGGGATGAGAGCCTTCCCTATGTCCAACATAGCTACAATAGATCCCTTCATAGCTCAACCAGCCACATCCCCTTTTAGGTGGGGTTGGGATTCCAACCATTGGGTCCCATAGATGTTTCACTTCCCCTTGCGGTCACCTTGACCCACTCGTATCCTGCTCCAATAGAAGCTAACAAAGCCACCCGGTTCATTGAGTGTATCCAGCACATCTGCCAGCAGGTTTAGGATATCCTACAAAAGTCCAATGACAAGTACAAGCAGTGCCATGATCAACATCGAGTGCCACATAAGTTTTAGGTGGACGACAAAGTTTGGTTGCACTTGTAGAAAGAACGCCTTACAGGACCCCATCGAAAGATTTTCCCACTTTGTTATGGGCCATAAACCATCACCAACGCTATGGAGGATAATTCTTTTGAGCTCAACATTCATCCTTTCCTTGGCATGTACCCATTGTTCAATGTGGATCTCCTTCGCCCTTATTCCCCACCATTATTGGACACCTCAAACGTAGCAGAAAAAATGACACTAGCAAAGCTCAACCCCAACTACATACAATAGGAATCTAGTGATCATATTGTGGACACACAGATCAAGGGCACTTGACAGCAAAGGATCCAGCTTTATCAAGTCGTCAAAGCAGGTCAGCTTCTGCACTAAGGAAAGTGGCTCACTTGGGGTCAAATTCAACAAAAATTTCTTCGTATGATGGGGGAACTCAACGCAATGGAGAAAATTTCTTCCTAAGGAGGGAGGATTGATCCAAGTTGATATTGGTGGCCACCCACCTTTTGCAACTATCTCAAAACAGTTTTCTGGCAATTTTGGCAATTTACTCTTTTTAGCAATTTTAACTTCCAGGGCCATTTTGAGGGACTAAATGAAGGTTTTTTGGGATCGATCTTCTCAATGATATATGAATTCATGATTGAGCCCCCAAAAATAATCTCCTCAATGATACCTTTCCAATGGGCTATCATATGCCTAAAATGACAATTGTATGCAAAAGTTATGACCCTGAGAAGTTGATGTACTAAGTTACCCAAACGGGGCCCACATGACTTTTGGAGCTTCATATCCTAGGGTTAGGTTTTTGGATGTATAGGATTTTTGGCATTCCTGTTTATTGTAATAAGGCCTTCAGAGCCTCATTGTAATCATTTTCTTTCGAATGAGTGCAGCCATCACATCTCTTCTTAGAGATAAGCCACCACCATTCCAGGAAGCTTGTTTTCGCTGCATTTTACAGTTTCAACTTATTTCCTTATTGAATAGAAAACCAATTTTACTGTATCTATGTTATTTTGTGTTAAACACTTATTAATAATCTATAGTCATTTTGTTCTGCTCATAAAATCTGGATCAATTTCCCTGGAGAAATCTTCGGCAAGAAAGAAGGCCCAAGCCAATAAGCCTCAGTCAAAGAATGTGTTCACAGTGGATGATGTTGATCTCATCATCGCAGTTGTGGAAGATGACTAAGAGGATATGCTACAGAGACATGAATCGAAGAAAGAAACATTGTATGACAGATTAGAGAAGGAGCTCAAAGACATACAACAAGCTATCCACTCGAGCCATGCAGTGTCTACTGTGCCTTTGTCAACGGAAATTGCAGAATTGGGGGATGAGCCCACCCAACTACGAAGTCTAGAAGATGCCACAGAGTCTCGAATTTGTCGAGTAAAATAAGAAAAGGATCAGGCCACAAAGACTTTGAAGAAAGAAAAGGAGGAGGCCCTAGAGCAACTTCAAGTTGCACAGAAGGAGAAAAATGAAATTCGAGCGGAGTTCGAGGAGAACAATACGAAGATATAGGAAGAAAAGGACTAGTTTCTCATAGAGCAGACTTTGTTCAAAGAGGCATTCACTAGAGCACTTCTCTCTATGCCAAGATTGGTACAAGAGGAACTAGAGTCAACTGAGATGCAAGTAGTGAAGCTCACCGAAGCTATTCAACAACTTCAAGAAAGGGTAATGGTGCTAGAGATACAAGTAGTGCCAAGCACTCTGAAAGAAGTGTGTGATCAAAGGGAAGAAGCTTCTAGGAATGCAGTAGAAAGAATCAGGGCAATGGCCTCAGAGTGTAAAAAATTAAGGGATCGAAGTGTGCAGACCTATGAGTGCCTTGTAGAAGATCCAGAGATAAGGAAATTGGAATCACAACTCTAGGAGGTGAAGCAGCAGGCATCCACCGTGCAAGTGAAAATGAAGCTTCTTACTACAGTCGAGAAGATGAAATGATCATGGGAACAGTGCATAGTTCAGAAAAAGGTTACTGTTATCCAGAGCAAAGTCATGGAAGTGACACAGAGGCTCCAACTAGTGCAGGATGAAGCCTATGCATTGTTTGAAGAGATTGAATGACAAGGCTCACAACTGGAAAAAGTAGTTGTGACAGTGGAACAATGTCTAGAAGGGCCTGTCACCAAGCAAGTACTTCATGATTTCATTGAGTAGGAGGCTTTGTCGAAGCAGCAAGTTGAGGCAGCTTGAGCTATGCTCGAGGCCTTTGAAGCACAGTTTCCTAGATCTAATGTTGGTTGTGGAGCCTGATTATCTTCCTGATTTATAGGTCTTTTACTTTCAGCTGTGTTTATACCCCATGAAGTATTTACACCCCAGAAGTATGTACACTCTTCCACGCGGGGGAGTACAGAGGGGGTGTACCCCCTCTGCGGGGTCCGGGGGGCCTATCCCCCCAGTTGGGGAGTCTGGGGGCAAGTGGGCCCCCAGTGGGGGTTCGAGAGCAGCGTCCCCCGATGGGGGTTCGAGGGCGAAGCCCCCGAAGCAAAAATTGCCTTATAAAAGTATATTGTAATTTCATTGTAAATCTGTACCATTCATTATAAGGTCGCAGATCTAACGGTAGAGATTATGTTATGGTTTTTTTCCCTAGAAGGAAACCCTCTTTTATGAGGGAAATGTATTGCAGCTATGGTTGATGGTGAATATTGTATTCTGAGAGAGGATACTGTGAGAGAAAGAAGAGGAAGTTATAGTAGGTTTTGTTGTAGGTTGTATCCCTTCATTTGTTGGATAATAATAAAGGAAGGACCTGGCAATTTCTCTGGTGGACGTAGCCCACACTGGGTGAACCACGTAAATCTGTGTCTCTCTTGTATTGCGTGTCTTCTATGTTTTGTTTCTGCATTTGTTTTATTTTATTTCTCCGCGGTCCT
Source organism: Picea engelmannii (assembly GCA_009831015.1). Taxonomy (NCBI): domain Eukaryota; kingdom Viridiplantae; phylum Streptophyta; class Pinopsida; order Pinales; family Pinaceae; genus Picea; species Picea engelmannii. Next base: position 37,842 of record ML838471.1, on the reverse strand, counting down.
ATTTTTCTAACATCTAAGTGACTTGGGACAAGTCACAGGTGAGTGTTGGGGGTTTGATGTCCCTTGACCAAGTTTTGAGGAAACATTGGTCATGTTTGACCATTTTTTGGACTTCGATAGACTGGTTGAAGATGGAGAGCCCAGGCAGAGCAGAGATCGTGGGATCTCACCTATTTTGCAAGCTTTTTGGGTTATTATGGTTTATGTAAGGGGTTAAGGGATGTCATCTCATGGGTTTACCCATGATTAGGCCTCTTTTGTAATGTATAAATAAGTAGATAGGACTTAGAGAGAAGTTAGTATGAATCAACTAAGTGCAAAGTCTGTCCAAGTTGGCTTCGTGCAAGAATATGTAAATTTCTAGATCTGGTTTGCTTAGTGCAAGAGAATGTAAGTTTCTTTGTGCACAAACATTGTATGTAAGGCTCTATGCTATTAAGGAGACGACTTTGTGCCCTGACCTAATCCGGGGAAGGAGGATCTGGCGAGGTGCACGTATATCTCCTGTCTTTGTGGAGTTGGCTCTGTGGCTTTGTGAATAGGAGTAGAAGAATGTAAGAAGCTTGAAGACTAATAAAGAATAATAAGAATATTGGTGGATGTAGCCCCACACTAGAGTGAACCACATATATCTTGTGTTGATGTGATTTGTGCAATGTTGTTCATGTTGTTTATGTATTTATCAGCTTAGTGCACTTCTTGATGCATGATAGATAGATCCATTGATGCTTAGTGCTTAATAATATGAATGAATGCTAGATCTGAGCTGATGTTATGTGCTAAATGATTAGATGTGCTTAATCTTGATTACTACTACAATGATTTGTAATAAGGGTTTGATCTGTGATGTGAATGAGAATCATAACCTAATGCATATTGTTGGCTAAGTGCTTTGGTAAGCATGATAATCACAGATCTATGTCCAAGCTAGGCTGTAGACACATGAGTCATGCATCCCCCCCTACCTCTACCTTGGGTGAGACTTCATCTGCTTCACAGGTGCTGCCAATAGGGCTGGTAAATAGGGTTTTGTTGGTGCATTGTTGAAGCAATGAACCCTGGGTCTTCCCCTGTGCCAACAACTAACATACAAATTTATAAGTGTTGTGTCCTGTCTTTCATGCATGCAGACATTATTGGGATGAGTCTAACTACTCCATTATTTTATTATTTCTTTCACTTTCCATGGAGTTAGTTAGAGGATATTGTATTTTACTGTGAGAGAGATGTAGTTACCTTTATAAAAAGGAGATTCCACTCCATGTCATTTGGTAATTGGGTGATTATGGATTTGGAGTGAGAAGTGATAGGAGATTGTAGGAGCTTGGAGTTGAAGGTTGATGAAGCTCCCTTGTCTATAAAACACTTGAAGAATAATGAAGAAGTGAGGTGTTGCATATAATTTGTTGCATGGTTATGGTTATGCTCTTAAATTGTTTTGATTTATGTGTTGGAAACCTCTTGCCATCATTCTAATTTGAAGGCCTATTAATGAAATATTTTTCAATTAGGAGTAATGCAATGTGAGGAGGTTCTCCCTCTTGTTTTCCCTTGTTGTTATAATTATGTTTTATTTACCTTCATCTAACAAACTAGTTAGGAAATGGAATTATAATTCAACTAAATATAGAAGCACCTTCATTTTCTTTGATGAGTGCCACCCCTAGCTCCCTAAGATTAAGTATCCACACATTAATTGTTAGTGAGCACTTAAGGATAAATTGTATCAAATTAGTTCCTTTTACCTTAAGTACACACCTAAATGATGAATGTATCACTCATCCTTTATATGGTTGAATGTGTCAAATTAGCTCTTTCTACCATATAGCCTACACCACAGTAGTTGATTGTGACAAATTAGTTCTCTTGTTCATGAAATATTTCATGACTCCATTAGCCCATAAATTAATAGGCACTGGTCACATCATTTCATTTTCTTGTTCCTCTCTTCCTCCTCTCCTTGCTCTCCCGTATCATTTTCCCCATTTCCATTTCCTTCCTTATACACTACTACACCCTTTGTTTTTTTAAGGCTTACTCTTCAACCTTCACCTTGAGCCTCCACTCCATAGCCTTAGCAATCCTACTTGAGGGAACCCCCCCTTGTGTTGT
>ML838471.1:19452-29802 GCA_009831015.1 Picea engelmannii | reverse complement strand
TCTGGGCAAGAATAAATCCTTGGGGAACTGAAATATTGTGAGTTGAGGATATGAAGGTCTTATAAATATCACAAAAATCAAACAAGATATCAAGGAAGAAGTCTTTAGTATGAATCTAAGCTAGGTGGTCTATCATAACACTATATACTTAGCAACATCTTGAATGGTGGTTGTTTTCTTATTAATTGTAGTGTATCAACCTGCAATTTGAAGATGAGAGATGGGTTATAGGGAGGATGTATGATTTCCAAATTGTTACCATGATTCCTCACATTAGGTTCTACAAAATTCACTATTTTCAATGATAAGTTGGAACTTCCTAAAAGAATGACATTGCAATTGTGTGCAAATATGACAACAATTTATCACATATATTTTTATAAAATTTATCATTACGATGCTAATAAGACACTATGAATTTACATATAAGACACTGCTTTGACATTGTTAGTTACCTAACTTCCCTAACCCCTCATGTAGTTAGAATAATATATTTTCCATGTAATAAAGGATGATATTAATAAGGCCTAGTAATAAGGAAGAATAAGTCAAATGTAAGAAGACCAAATAGAAGCTTTCGCTTCTACAAAGATCTTCCTCTAGATTGTTCTTTTGGTAGATGGATTTAGTATAAATAGGAGTCGAGGGCGTGAGATTTTTTTGTCTTGAGAATTGTTTCAATAGAACGTTTCTTTGTTGGAGGTTTCCCCCTTGAAGAGGAAAGTGAACATTGTTTCCTATCAATAAAGGTATTATTTTGGTGTTGTGGTTTCATATATTGTGTTGTTCCATTGTTATTCTATGCAATATTTTTGTTTTATGCTATTATAATATAGTTGGTACCTTACAAGTGGTATTAGAGAACTTTCCTTAGTAGAAAATTGTGGGTTAAATTTTTTCAGGGTGATGACCTATTCTAGCATCTTAAAACTATAGAAATTTGTTGTTTAGTGCATAAATCCATAGTCGGGGAAGCATACATGTAGGAAATACAAGAGGTACTTAATCTCACATTGTTGGACACCCTTGTAACCCATGTTACTACCCCTTCGAGTGGTATCACATCAGACAACACATGTATACGAACCGGCCTAGGTATCATGAAACCCTCTGTAGATCAATCGATCGGGCACCTAACTGCTATAGTGCCACCGTGAACAACACTCAGGAAGATACTCTCTAGTACTTGGGTAATCAGGTAGTACAGCTAAGGGTACGGTCTAGCCTCCTTAGTTGGTGCCATGAGATGGTGAGTCAAGTACTATTGTTCGACCCTGCACGTATATCAAAGAGTTATGGCACAGGGAAAAACATCATCTATATAAACCCTCAACACCCTAACACTTGGCACATAAAAAAAAAACAAAAAAAGGAACAAACAAGTTATATTGTCATGCAAACTTACCCCCTGCATTCGGATTGTGAAATTACTACACATTTCTTCCTCTTAAGAATTTGGACATTTTGCTACTACAATATTCTTTAGATCTAAGTATAACCTATCTCATTTCCTTCCTCTTTTCATTCTTATCACAGTCATAGCTATCATTTTTCAAAAAAAAAATCTCTCTGTGGTCCCAACCCCCTTCCCCCCCCCTTATTTTGGACCTACCCCATTGGATTACCCTCTTCACCCTAATCATTGTGATACATGCACCCATAACACCATTTTCTCTGTGGTCCCACATGCCTCTTTATTGTTCCCCCTTTCACCGTGGCCCACACCCATAGCCAAGAACTTGAATCAGGCTTCAATACCTTGTCATATTCTTTCTCTGAGACATAGCAGGAAGTGCGGAAACTCAGTGCTATTGTTACCACCATCAATGCCAAAATTCATTCCACCATAGGTGCCAAAATGGAAACCTTGAAATAGGACCTCTCTACCCAACCTGAATCCTTTGTCTCCCAACTCTGCACCAAGCTGAATATTCCTAGAGACCTTACCTCATTTGACCAACCTTTGCAACCAAAAGGTGAGACTTCCCCCAATTCCCAGACTTTTCCATCCCATCACTTTTAGGGTGATCTACTCCTTCCTAGAGTGGATGTGAACACATTTGATGGCTTAGATCCAATAGGATGGGTCTCACAAATGGAAGATTACTTCTCTTTGCATGGCATTACCAATGAGTTGGCCAAACTCCATTATGGTGTTCTCCACTTGGATCTTGAATGATGGAAATAGAGGAAATGGCATAAAAAGGCACTAGAAGGGTATGTGTCTTGGAAACAGTTTGTTGCAGAGCTCTATGACCACTTTGACAATGGCACCCATCATTTAGGTCCTTTGACCAAGTTGAAGAAAACTGGCCAATTGGAAGATTTTATCACTTCCTTTGAGAAATTAGATTTCAGAACAAAGGGCATGACATATGATTTTTTCTGGGAATGCTTTATTAGAGACCTCAAGGATGAAATACATGTCCATGTCATCATGTCTCACCCCTAGACTTGGTTGGAGGCTACAAAATGGTCCAAGGAAGCACAATAAGTCGTCTCCTCCCAAACCCGAAAACCACCCTTTATTCCTCTTCCTAAACCCCCCCTTCCCGCCACTATTACCACTCCGCTCAAGATTCATAAATTGACTTGGGATGAAATGGATGAATGTCAACTTAAGGGCCTTTGTTATAATTGTGATTACAAGTATTTTCCAGGGCACAAGTGTAATGAACAAAAGATTTGTATGGCTATGTCTGAGGATGTTTCTGAAGAAGAGGAAGATGTATCTCATCTACCCGAGCTAACCCCACTAGAGGGTCTTCATCCACCCTCTAATCCATCGGAAGTTGAACCACTTATTTCTCTCATTGCACTCACAGGTTTCTCTACTCCCCAAACCCTCAAAATAATTGGCTACATTAAGGACCAGAAAGTCATCATTTTATTTGACAACAACAATGCCCATAATTTTATTCATCACTGAATTTCCCAACAATTCAATTGTTATATCCTTCAAGTTATTAATTTCTAAATCATGATTTCCAATGGGGATTCCATGAAATGTTGAGGGCGTTGTGAAAACGTGTACCCCCAAATTGGTCAATATTACCTGAAATCTCATATGTTTTTCTATTGACATGGGCGGATGTGAAATTGTACTAGAGAAAAATGGTTATGCACTCTCATCCCTATTATTATGGATTTACAAAAATTAACCATGGAATTCCAACAAGAGGGACAACAACACCAGTTCCAAGGCATCACAGTAGGGTCACCAGAGATCATCAGTTCCCACCAAATGGAAAATCTCCTCAGAAAAGGTCAGTCTGGCATTTTTTCCCAACTTCATGCCATTCGGGTGGTTGAGACACCCTATGTACATACCAGCCTCCAATTTATCCTCTCCCAACACTAAGTTATGTTTCAAACCCCCAATGGACTTCCACCTTCTCATGGTGTCCATGATCATTCCATTCCTCTTGTTCCAGGTAGTCATCTGTTAGGGTCCTAACCCACACATAGGTAGAACAATATATTCAGATGTAATAAAGGTCAATATTAATAAGGCCTTTCAATAAAATAGAATAAGGTGGATGTAAGAAGACCTAATAGAAGCTTCCTCTTCTAGAAGGATCTTCCTCTAGATGCTTCTGTTAATAAACATATTTAGTATAAATAGGAGTCGAGGGTATGAGAACCCTATCTTGGATATTATTGTAATAGAGTGTTTCTCAACTAGAGGTTGCCCCCTCGAAGAGGCTTGTGAACATTGCTTTTAGAATCAAAGTGTTATTTCTGTTGTTGTTCTTATATCATATTAGTTCTATTGTGGTGATTGTTCTGGTTATATTGTTGTTATTCTGCCATTTCTAGCATTTTATTTATGTTCTGCATAATTTTTATATCTGGTATATTACAAGTGGTATCAGAGCACTTTTCTAGGTAGAAAGTGTGGGTTAAATTTTTTCAAGGTAGAGACGTATTTCGACGTCTTTAAGCCACAAATATCTGTCATTACGTGCATAAGCATGTGGTTGAGGGATTCATACACATAGGAAATACAAGTGGTACTTAAGCGCACATCTGTTGGCCACCCTTGTAACCCCTATTGGTACCCCTTTAAGTGGTAGCGCATCAGACAGTACATGTGTACGGATCGGCCTAGATTACCTAAATCCCTCTTTAGATAAATCAATTAGTCACTTGATTTCTATAGTGTCACCGAGAACAACACTCAGGAAGATACTCTCTAGTACCTGGTAGTCAGATAGTACAACTAAGGGTATGGTCTATCCTCCTTAGTTAGTTCCCTAAGATATTGGGTCGAGTACTACTATTGGATCCTGCACGTATATCAGAGAGCTATAGCACAGGGAAAACCCTTTTCTGTAGAACCATTGAATACCTAACCCTTGGGGATAGAAACATAAGCAAATTAAAACAGACAAGATCTATTGTTGTACAACTGTGTTCGGGTTGCCAAATCACTACACATTTCTTCTTGGTTAAACATTTGGGAAATTCATCGCTGCAGTATTCTTCAGACCAGAGTATAACTCTGCAGGTGTAAAAAAAAATCTGGAAATTTTTTCACCATTATTTGAGACCTATTCCATTAGATTCATCTCTTCGCCCTTATCACATTCATCCATACCATTTTTTGGCACAATTTTTGACCTCGCCCGCCCCTTTTCAATTCCCCCATCCTCATGGCCCATACCCGTAGACAAGACTTGGAAGCTCACTTCAACACCTTGCAATCTGGTCTCATCGAGACCCAACAAGAAGTGAAACAACTCAGTGCCAATGTTGTTGCCATCAATACAACCATGGAGTCCTCAATGGAAGAAATCAAACAAGACCTCACCACCCAACTTGAATCTGTATTTTCGGCACTCTGCACCAAACTACATATCCCTATAGATAACCCTTCCTTGTCCTCACCTCCACTTACTAAAGGTGACCATTCCTCTCATTCCCATAACTTTTAGTACCACCACTTTCAACGTTACCTATGCCTTTTGCAGGTGGATGTGACCAAATTTGATGGCTCGGACCCCACTGGTTGGGTAACCCAAATGGAACATGATTTCTCTTTATACAGCATTACAGATGACCTGGCCAAACTCCGGTATGGTGTTCTCCATCTAGATCAAGAATGTTGGCAATGGTGGCAATGGAGAAAAACTTCTCATCAAGGGTATATTTCTTGGACACACTTTGTGATAGAGCTTTATGAACGCTTTGAAACTGACACCAACTATTTGGGTTGTTTGACAAAGTTGAAACAACTAGGAATAGTGGAAGACTTTATAGCTTCCTTTGAGCGCCTAGATTTTAGAATAGAGGGCGTGTCTGATGCCTTTTTCCAAGAGTTTTTTATCAGTGGACTCAAGGATGAGATTCGGGCCCATGTCCTCATGACTCGGCCTCAGAGTTGGGTGGAGGCTACTAAAAGAGCTAAAGAAGCACAACAGGTTATATCTTCTCAAAACCAAAAACCCTCCTTTATCCCTCGCCCTAAACCAGTAAATCCCACTACTCCCTCTGCTCCACTAAAGATCCAAAAATTGACCAGAGATGAAATGGTTGAATGCCAACTCAAAGGCCTTTGTTATAACTATGATGAAAAATATTTCCTGGGCCATAAGTGTAAAGAACAAAATCTTTTTATGGCCATCTCCGAGGATATTTCAGAAGAGGATGTAGAAACTCCCCTTGTGTCTAAGTCACCTGAACCCACTGACATAACCCCTCCCTCAAACCCTCCCAAAGTAGAACCAGTCATTTCCCTCAATGCTCTCACTGGCTTCTCCGCTCCCCAAACCCTCAAGTTAATCAGTTACATCAAGCATTGGAAGGTCATCATTCTAGTTGATAGTGTCAGCACCCATAATTTTATTCATCGCCGCATTGCCCAGGAAACTCATTGCTACATCCATGCCATCAATAATTTCCAAATCATGATTGCCAATGGTGGTTCCATGAAATGTGGAGGGCGTTGTGAAAATGTGTGTCTCCAAATTGGTGACTACCAGCTAAAATCCCATATGTTTGCTATTGAGATGGGAGGTTGTGACATTGTGTTGGGTGCATATTGGCTAAGGACTTTGGGTCCCATTCATGGATTTTAAATACTTAACCATGCAATTCGACCAGGAGGTCCACCAATATAAGTTCCAAGTCATCGTTGCTAGTTCACTTGAGATCATTAGTTCCCATCGCATGGAAAAGCTCCTAAAAAAAGATCATTTTGGTGTTATTGCCCAACTCCATGCCATACAAGCAACGGAGACACCCTCGGTCCCGCAAGACCTCCAAGCCATCCTTTCTAAACATCAATTGGTATTTTCCACTCCCCAAGGACTCCCTTCTTCTCGTGGTGTTCATGATCATTCCATTCCCCTTATACTCAGAAGCCTTCCTCCCAATATCCGTCTATATCGTCACCCCTTTTCCCTAAAAAATGAAATTGAGAAAATGGTCCAGGAAATCCTTAATGTAGGCGTTATCCACCCTAGTACGAGCCCCTACTCTTCTCCTGTGGTCATGGTCCTAAAGAAAGAAGGTTCTTGGTGAATGTGTACTAACATTCGTGCCCTCAACAAACTTACCATCAAAGAAAAATTCCCCATTCATGTCATTGATGACCTCCTGGATGAATTGAGTGGTGCCCAATTCTTCACTAAACTTGATATTCATTCAGGCTACCACCAGATACATATGAAAGAGGCAGACATTCCCAAGACTGCCTTTAGAAATCATGAGGGCCACTACGAGTTTTTGGTCATGCCCTTTGGTTTGTGTAATGTGCCCTCCACCTTCCAAAGCCTCATGAATCATGTCTTCCATCCTTTTCTCTGCCATTTTGTCTTAGTTTTCTTTGATGATATTCTCATCTATAGAAAAACCTTGATAGACCATATTGCTCATGTGGATCAAGTTCTCCATCTACTCTCTCAGCACCAAATTTTTCTGAAACAGTCTAAATGTGCTTTTGGCGCCTCAGAAGTAGAATACTTGGGTCATTTGGTTGGCAAGGATGGCGTCAGGGTGGATCCTAAAAAGATTGAAGCTATGCAAGACTGGCCTCACCCAAAGACTCTTAAGAGTTTGCATGGATTTCTTGGCTTAACAGGGTATTATCGCAAGTTTGTTAAGAATTATGGGAAGAGTGTCACACCTCTCACTGCTCTCCTAAAAAAGAACTCTTTCACTTGGAATCCAGCCATTGCTAGAGCTTTTCAAACTTTGAAGATGGCTATGTGCACCACTCCAGTCCTTGCCCTTCCCGATTTCGCCAAGACATTTGTGTTGGAATGTGATGCCTCAGGGAAAGGAATTGGTGTTGTCCTTATGCAAGGGAGGTGACCTTTGGCCTTTACCAGCAAGCGACTGTCTGAAAGAAATCTAGGCAAATCCATATATAAAAAGGAAATGTTGGCTATTCTGCATGTCGTTGATCTATGGTGCCCTTATCTATTGGGGCAATGTTTCCAAATTAAGACAAACCATCAAAGCCTCAATTATTTTCTGGAACAATGCATTTCCTCCCCGGAACAACAAAAATGGGTGACTAAGCTCTTTGGATATGATTATGAGATCATTTACAAGAAAGGCAAAGACAATGTGGTTGCAGATGAACTTTCCTGAAAATATGAAGATGAAGGATCCCTTTTTTATCTTTCATTCATTGTACCAGATTGGCTCCAAGTTGTTCGCCAGGAATGGCTACAAGATCCCAAAAGTTCACATTTGATCCAACAATTGCATTCCAATGCTCCAGCTTCCCTAGGGTACTCTTGGCTCCATGATGAGATTTGATACAAAGGTCGTTTGTATTTAAGTAAACAATCAAATCTTAAATCCATGGTACTTTTGGATCTTCATGCTACAGCCATAGTAGGGCACTCCGGGTTCACCAAAACCTATGACATGGTCAAACATTCCTTTTTCTGGGATGGTATGAAACAGGAAATTCATAATTTTGTCGCTGAATGTGATGTGTGTCAACACAACAAGGGAGAAACAGTCAAATCTCCAGGCACACTACAACCGCTCCTGATTCCACCTACTATTTGGAAGGATATCTCTATGGATTTTATTATCGGCTTACCCAAATCGAGAAATAAATCAGTCATCATGGTGGTTTTTGATCGCCTTTCCAGGTATGCCCATTTCTGCTCCCTTCAACACCCGTTTACAACATCCATGGTGGCTCAAATTTTCATGGATTAGGTCTTCAAGCTTCATGGCATGTCGCACTCTATTGTTTTTTATCGTGACCCAACTTTCACAAGAAATTTTTGGCAAGATTGTTCAAGATAGAAGGCACCGAATTGCATCTTAGCACAACTTATCATCCCCAGACTGATGGCCAAATGGAAGTTTGGAAACATATTTGAGGTGTTTTTCCTCGAAAAAGAAAAATCAGTGGTCTCAATGGTTACCCCTAGTTGAATGGTGGTACAACACTTCATACCATACAGCTACATGCATAACTCCTTTTGAAGCGGTATATGGACAGAAGCCACCTTCAGTTCTCTCATACTTATCGGGTGCCTCGAAGGTCCAGGCGGTTGACCAAACACTTACAACTCGAGAGGCTATTCTCCATACCCTCAAAGAGGATTTGGTCATGGCACAGAATCGCATGAAGCAACAAGAAAATCAAGGTCACTCTGAACGTCAATTTGCAGAAGGGGATTAGGTGTTTCTTCGACTGTAACCTTACAACCAAAATTCCCTCAAGGCCGAGCATTGTCAAAATCTAGTGCCCAAATTTTATGGTCCTTATACCGTTCTCAAGCGTGTGGGACAAGTAGCCTATCAATTAGCTTTTCCCAACCATTCAAAGCTACATCTTGTTTTTCATGTTTCATACTTAAAGAAGGTGATTGGAGCTAAGTTTCAAATTCAAACCTACCTTCCCGAGTTAGCTGAAGAAGGATCCATTTGGCTACAGCCAAAATCCGTTTTGAACCAACGTGAGTGTCACCTATGTCAGAGAACCATCAAGGAAGTGATATTCAAGTGGAAAGATACAACTCCAGGAGATGCCACTTGGGAACTAAGTACCATTCTGCAGCAAATTCCTCATCTCAAGCCTTGAGGACAAGGTTGTTTTTAAGGGGAAGGACATGTTAGGGTCCTAACTTACACATAGGTAGAACAATATATTCGGATGTAATAAAGGTCAATATTAATAAGGCCTTTCAATAAAATAGAAAAAGGTGGATGTAAGAAGACCTAATAGAAGCTTCTGCTTCTAGAAGGATCTTCCTCTAGATGCTTCTTTTAATAGACATATTTAGTATAAATAGGAGTCGAGGATATGCGAACCCTGGCTTGGATATTATTGTAATAGAGCGTTTCTCAACTGGAGGTTTCCCCCTCAAAGAGGCTTGTGAACATTGCTTTCAAAATCAAAGTGTTATTTCTGTTGTTGTTCTTATATCATTTCAGTGCTATTGTGGTGATTGTTCTGGTTATATTGTTGTTATTCTGCCATTTCTAGCATTTTATTTATATTCTGCATACTTTCTATATCTGGTATATTACAGCTTCCTCCAAATGTTCACCTTTGTCGTCATTCATTCTCCCAGAAGAATTAAATTGAGAAGATTTTTCAAGAATTTCTAGAATACGGTGTCATCCATCCTAGTACCAGTCCCTATTCTTCTCCAATAGTCATGGTACTCAAGAAATAAGGTACTTGGTGCATGTGTCCTGATTTTTTAGCTCTCAACAAACTCACCATCAAAGACAAATTTCTCATTCCTGTCATTTATGACCATTTGGATGAATTAAGTGGTGCTAAGTATTTTACAAAAATTTATCTCTACTTTGGCTACCACCAGATTTGTATGAAAGAAAAAGGCATTCCCAAGACTGCATTCAAAACCCATGAGGGTCACTATGATTTCTTGGTTATGCGATTTGACCTCTATATTTTTCCCTCCACTTTTCAAAGTCTCATGAATCATGTATTTTGTCCTTTCCACCACCATTTTGTCTTGGTTTATTTGATGATATTCTCATCTATAGCAAAACATGGCAAGCACATCTCGCCCATGTGGATCAAGTTCTCCATCTACTGTCTTAGCAAAAAATTTCTCTTAATAAGTTTAAATGTTCCTTTGGAGCCTCTGAAGTTAAGTAACTGGGACATATTGTTGGCAAGGATGGTGTCTGGGTAGATCCAAACAAAATTGAAGCTATGCAGGATTGGTGTAACACACCCACTATCATATTTTAAAATTTTTGGAAATTAATCTCCCATACATGAAAAATCTCCCTAAACTCGCATTAGCGAAATACCAATCCCCGGTTCTATATCGGGAATTCGGGGTTTCTAGTGTCAAGATTCATTCACCCTCAAGACTCACGATTCCCCGAATTCCG
>ML838470.1:37374-52441 GCA_009831015.1 Picea engelmannii | reverse complement strand
GAGGAGGAGGCTTTGGTGAAAGCTTTAATAAAATTTGATAAATCTTAAGAAAGCCTAATAATTAAACCCTGGACCAAACCTAATAAACACTTGGTGGGTTGAGTAATCAAGAGTGTGGGTAATCTTCATCAATCTTAATAACACTTGTGCTTAAATCTTCTAGATCTTCTTGAATTTGTTGATGATATTGATATATTGATGATGATCTCATAAATGTGATGATTTGTTGATGCTTTAATCTTTGATATCCTACACACATATAAGTAAAACGTGGTTAGCTTGCTCTTGTATCCTTTGTATATTTACTTGTAATTAATTGTATCTAATATTCATTGGTTTAATTTATTCCTTTGTAATCTTGTAAGTAACTTGTAATCTACTTGTAACGAAACACCCCTTTAACATAGTTGACCCCTTGCCCAATCTTTAGGCACTAGTCTTAGTTGACCTAGGGAAAAGGCTTGCTTTACATGCTAACCCTTGCATCTTGCATTGTTGCCTTAGCATCTTAGGATTAGAATCCCCCAAACCTTGTAAACAATTGAAACTAACTCCTATAACTTAACTTTAACACATCTAGTAACTAAGGTCTACCCCCTTTGGCTTCCCTAGGAGTAAGCCTAAACGGAAGAGGTTCCGGTCAAAGTGACAACGCGGGCTGTGAACCTAGGTATTGTGCCTCCAAGGACACACTAAGTGAGCCGGACTTAGCTCACGTTTGCAAGTGTGTATAAGGACGGCAACAGATCCTTTTTTATCAGTTTAAGGATTAGTAAGTAACTTTGATCAGGAATCATACCCCTATAAAAGGGGGTCTTGCATAGACATCAATCTAGTAGGACAGTTACTTGAACTAACAGATACTGCATACAAAAAAGATGCCCCAGATAGCTAGAGCCGGTAGCAGGCTACAAAGTACAAGTGTGTCTTCAGCCCAAAACAAGTTCAAAGTAAGTCTAGGAGCTCAATAAGGCTTCATGTCTTCTGTTATATGTATCCTGCAGTTTTCTAAAGAAAAGACTTGGTTAGTGGATAGTGAGGCCACATGACATAAACTTTACCTGGTAAAAGTCTTACTCAGCTTTTCATATTAAACTTGGTACCAGCACCAAGTACATCTTGAAGAGATACAACACCAGATCAGAGTCAAAGGACTTGTGGGTTCAGAGGGAGTCAGTTTCCACATGCGGGAGACCGAGATATTATGGGACTCAGAGGGAGCAGTTTTGTATGTGAGCTAGGCCATGACACAGTAGTGACTATGACAAGATCTCTACCAGGTATTCTTCCATCAGAATCATTATATCCCTTGCTGCAGTTTTTGGTTGGAAACTTCACCAGATAAATGTTAAGACTAATTTTCTTAATGGTGAAGTTGAGCAAGAGGTTATATCGAACAGCCTGAGGGGTTCGTAATCCATGGGAAAGAATCCCATGAATTGAAGCAAGCTCCAAGAGCTTGGTATGGAAGAATTGACAGTTTCTCTACAGAGTCTTGGGTTCACCAAGAGTATTGCAGATTCCAATCTTTATATAAAGATTGTACAGAATCATCCTATTATCTTAGGATGATCTGTTCCTTACAGGAAAGGAAAATTTGATAGCTCAGACTAAGAGGGAGCTTTTCAGCAGAATTTGAAATAAAAGACTTAGGTATTTTTGCATTATTTTATGATCTTAGAAGTGTGGCAGAAACCAGGTGAGATCCTTCTCTCACAAAAGCAAGTATGCAGTTGATATGCTCTGCAGACTTGGTATGTTGGACTGTAAGTCCATATCCACACCGATGATTTCTAAACTGAAGAAGTTACAAGACCAAGCTATTGGTTCAGATCCGAAAGACCTCACTATCATTGGGTCCTTGATATATCTTATACATACCAGACAGGATATTTATCATGCAGTGAATGCCCTCTACTAGTTCATGTATGAACCGAAGCATATTCATACGGTTGTTGTTAAACATATTTTGAGATATGTTTGGGGGACTATAGCCTATGGGCTTAGATACACTTCAGTGGAAGTGTAATGCTCCATGGTTATACATATTCAGATTGGATGGGCAGTACAGTGGACCGAAAGAGTACTTCCGGATATTGTTTCAATTTGGGTTCAGCTATGATCTCCTAGTTCAGCAGGAAACAGGGCTCCATAGCCCAGAGCACTGCAGAGGCAGAATACATTGTTGCAAGTGCTGCTAGTAGAGAAGCAGCATGGCTAAGAAAGCTAGTCTGAGATTTGTTCGGTGCTGAGTTGGAACCCACAGTAATCCACTGTGATAACCAGAGTTGTGTAAAGCTCTTCGTGATTCCTATGTTTTCATGACAAACACATTGAGATGAGATATCACTATGTTCGGCACATAGTGCAGAAGAACATTCTTAGTATTCAATATGTTCCGACAGTGGAACAAACCACAGATATTTTGACCAAGCCTCTGTCATTGACAAAGTATGTGTACTTTCGAGACAATCTTGGTGTTGCTGAGAATGCCTCTCTTGTTGAGAGGGAGTGTTGAAATTAGTGCAGCTGCAAGAGCCATTCTCCTAGAGGATGGCATAAGACCCTAGTTGTGGACTAGGGCCCCCAGCACACTCCTGGGGTTTCTTGGTATGAGACCAACCAGTGAGAGCCATGGCAAAAGACCCTTATGAGGGCCCCCAGTAGATGATTGGGGTTCTTGGTCTAGGACCAAGCAGTAAGACCCTAGATGTGTTCTAGGGCCCTTGGATGTGTTCCAAGGAACCCTTGCCCGGTGCTTGGATTGATCCTTGGATATGTTCCATGGTGGTTGATATAAGTCCCTATATGTGTCTAGGGCCCCTGGCTGTGTTCCAGGGAATCCTTGCTCAGTGCTTGGATTGATCCTTGGATGTGTTCCTTGGTGGGTGGTATAAGTCCCTAGATGTGTCTAGAGCCCCTGGATGTGCTCCAGGGAACCCTTGCTTAATGCATGGGTTGATCCTTGGTCTTGTACCTTGGTGGATAAGACCCTAGATATGTTATGGGGCCTCCAGATGTGTTCTGGGGAAAACTGGACTTTGACCAGGTAGATCTTAGTGTAATAACAAGATGTGTTGATGTGTGATCCTCTTCCTCTCTCCCGGGATGGTCCATGAGACCTAAGAGTGCCTATGAAGATGGACATGACCACATTGTTGATGTACCCTCTTATGCAGTGATGATAAATTTTATAGGTCACTATGAGACTCATGTGGACATGTTTTTCCATTATGTAACCCCCCTTGACTTTGTCTTAAAAGGTAACCCCTTGTTGTTTTGCTTTCCCTCTTGTTTTATGTGATGGGGATCTTGTTTTATGTGATGGGGATTTTATTTATGAGATTAGGGTTTTATTTATGTGATTGGGGTTTTAATTTATATTGATATTAATTGACAATTTAATTAATATTTATATTAATTAAATGTCAATATTTAATTTTTAATTTTTAATTGCCCTAACCCCTCTCCCTAACTATAAAGAATACCCTACCCCCCTAGCATTCTACACTCACTCTTTCTCTCCTCACTCTACTTGCTGCGGCTACCTTAGTGACTCTTCCCTCTTGTTAATGCGGCCTTCCCTTTGCTTATCAAGTTCAGTTCTGCGAAATTTTTATGCTGGCTGGAAGTTTGTTTTTGCTGAGGTTGCTGGATGTGTTTCCTCTGAGCTGTGAAGGGCTGCCAGACCTATCTCTTGCATCAGAACTGCCTCCCTCTAAGCTGCTGGGCCTGCTCTGTGGGTGCCGTCTCCTTCTCCAGGGCCACGGAACTGTGTGGAGGTGCTGCGGCTTCATTCTAGGTCTTCTGATTGGTTGTACATACTTCCCTCTGGCTGTCGTGTGGAGTATTGAGTCCCCTGTAGGGGTTTCTCAGTGTGCTGTCCAGTTCTTTTTGAGTAAGAGGGTTTGCTGTTGGAGTTTTTACTCACCTGTCCAGATCTATTTTCTGTGCCTTTTTCACTGTCTATTGGGGGGTTTTTCTTGCTGGGGTTATTGTTGTTTAAGTCAGAGGGTTTATTGCTGTTTTCATTGAGGGCTTCCATCCATGGCAAAACTGTCCCACAGTTCTCTTTGACAGAGATAAAACCCTAAGAATTTTGATCCATGAACCTAATCTAAGTCTGAGCATACTTAGATAAGCTTACATCCACATGTGTGTCAGGTACATCTATCATTAAATCAGGAGGTAAGCTAAAAGTTATTTTTTGATACTCAGAAATTTTATTTGCTTCAGATCTGTTTGTATGTCTTATTCTTTATGCTGATCTAGTGAACAGAAAAATTTTAAAAGCATATTGTTTTTCTATTTTCCCTAATTCTAACACTAAAGTTTGTAGGTGTTGTGTTTCCCATCATAAACAGTATGTTGATCACACTAGTGAGGATGCCGAAGAATTAACTCGAAACATTCAAGCACAGTGACATCACAGGAACTGTATCCATTAAAGTTCCAATCACAAAAGTGACTTCACATTGACTTGTTACCAATATTGGATTCCCAACATCTTTGACCCAACCCAAGTGATAGGGAGTAGGATGGGTTGTATTAGGAAGTTGTAGATCTAAAACTAGCTTCTAATAAACTAGTTTATTTTACTATCATTATCAATGATAAGAGAATCAAACAATCTCTTACTTGGCATGCATGGGTGAACAATGTTTCTTTTGGACTAAAGGAATATTCTCTAGTAATTAGGATAAGCTGTGGATTTGGAGGAACTAGATTGACAACAATAATCTCAACATCTTTAGGTGTTGTTCTATGAGTAGAGTAGTGTCTTTAGGTTGTTTCTCTATGAGAAGAAGCTTAAACATTTTCTTAGCCTAAAAAATTTTGCATTCAACAGAATGACCATATCTCTTGAGGTAATTGCAGTACTTTCCTTTACCAACAGATGAAGAAGGTTAGCATGGACCCTTCAATTTTCCATGAGGGTTTAAGGAAGAAGTATCACTGGAACTCTTCTTTAAAAATGTAGATCCAAGCTTGTTTTCAACAGACATGGCTATTTTATATGCTTTTTCCAAAGAATCTACTTCAAACATAGCTAATTCTATCCCAATACTAGGAAGTAAACCATAAATAAATCCGATCTTGAGTACCTCTTCTAGCTCTGAAATTCATAGCTTGGCCTAAACCTTGTTGAATAGCTTGATGTATTATTGGATAGATTGACTTAGAAGTTGCTTGCGTTGAATCCATTGTGCCATAGATTTTCCGAATACCCAAGAGGGTAGAACCTTTTCTTCACATCAGAAATTACCCCATCAGATGATTTTCCTTTCTTCGATAGCCAACAAACTCTGGTGATTTTGCTACCAATTTAGGACAATTTCTCCCATATGGACCTTGACAGTGAGGATCTTATATGCATCAATAATCACAGATTGAGTCTTGAAATATGCCTCCAAATTGTGTAACCGGGAGTCAAAGCTTCTCAAGATTGAAGTTGTTGTAGAACTTAGGGTTCTAGACCTTCACTTCCAATTGAGAAAAAATTGGTGGTATTAGGTTTGGTACTGGGTTTTCTTAAGGAAAATTTTGTAAAATAATCTCATGGAAGGTTCTCATCATTGCCTGCATCATTCTAGTTTGGTTTCCAACCTTACCAACAAGGATTTTTTCAAAGGTATTATTATTGGACAAGTCATGTGTTGATTCAACATCTCATGGACCTCTTGGAACCAATCTAGATTGGATCAATGATCAGAGGCTTGAAATTACATTTTTGTTGCCAATTGGTTTCAATCTTGGGCTAGATTCAACAAATCACCGGATTGGTGGTTACTAGTCAAAAATTGAAATTTAAAGTTTCCATCATTTTCAAGGAGTTTTGGGGGCTCAAAAGTTGTTAAACAAAGTTTGGCACCCCTTCACGTTATAGAGCTCACTACAAGATTTCTAACGCACTTTACTTTTCACAATTATGAGTTGTGATTGAGGACATATGGCCTAGCAAGTTATGGCTCCCTTGACCCCCATACCAAGCAAGAGAGGGTGTCGATTGCACCAAATGCATAAGATGAAGCTCCCTGAAGGGAGTAGATCTAGAAGTGGAAACCTCAAGGAGATTAGATCTAGGGCCTTGAATGTACAAAGACTAATGATGTGAGATATAGTAAGGGTAAGAGAAAGAAACCCTTAAGGTGACTAGATAAAAATGTTAAAATCACTACGCTCTTATATGAATTAATACAAGCACAATACCAATGCAAGAAGAAAGTCACACACAAGAAAGCACAAGAGGAAAACTATGCAAGTATGACAAGATATTTTTGGAACTATACACATGCTATACATTCATTCCTATTACTATATATACAGAGGACAAAACTGTGGGGGAGTGATCAAGTTTGACCATGTCTCTGATAAAATACAGTGAAAGGAAACCTTTAGGGGAAGGAAGCTTCTAAGAGAAGAAAGATGCCCAAGGAAGTTTCTAGGGAAAGCACATAGAGATACATGTAATATAAAATAATATGCAATCACATGCAATCTTCCACGTGACTATGTCTCATCATAATCTAGCCCTAGCACTTGTAAAATGTGGTTCTCGCCATAATGGTAATCAGTAATCACTCAAGTGTAAAAGCATCCATTAATTATTTGGATACTAGAGTACCCACAAACACTTGTGTTGATCTTTCTTTAACGTGGTGTGCCATTAATTGTCTTGGGTTATCAATCCAACAAGTACCAAAGTAAGTGAACTACCCTATGTCAAAAATCAGACCATGATAAGCAGATTTTGCACGAAATTTAACCTAAAATTCTAAATAGCTAAAACTGAAAACACCAATCAAAACAACAGCTATAGAGTACGTTAAGTTTTAACCTACAAACACATATGGCTGATAATATGAACAGAAAACATGCAGATATGAACTCTCAAACAGCATCACTGTTTCAATATAAAATCTGAAAACAGTAAACTAAAAAATGCTATAGCTCAAAAACTCAGTCTTGAACCACCACAATGGTGCACGCAGCTTCTCCTTTATAGAGTAGGAAGAAGAGATGGTACAATGAATGTAGACACATGCACAACAGTGTGCCAACTGAAAGTATCAAACCCTAACCCTAATGTGCCTTACTTACATGGATAGCTGAGCCAAGTGAAGTGTGCCTCTACTGGAAATGAACTAAGGCATGCAATCATGCATCCTCCTAGAGATCTACACCCTAACTAAGATTAAGAATCCACATGCATGAGTGCCTAGTCTAACTAGGGAACTAAAAAAATCCAAATAATAAAAAAAATGAAAAAGCCAAATAATAAAGCTCGAGCTATGCCACCTCACTATGAGGCCAATGCCCCAAGTCCCATGCTTAACAATGCATATCAAAAGAAATGGACCAAATAAATAAAGAATGAGACAAGAAAAGGGGTAGTAAGAAATAGTGGCGAGGAATGGTAACTCAAAGCTAAGTGCTCCCTCCTAAAGGCACTCATGTGGAATGAAATGAAGATCCCTAGCTTTTGAAAACTAGTTGGAAAAGACCTATACATCAAATATGTGGCTATGAGGGTCAATACATGAAGTTCCCCTTTTCCCTTAACATCACATACTCCTAATTTAGTGTCCTAGGAAATACCTCTTGGTCTTAGGAGTTGTCACATGTAATAGAGGATATTGTTGTCCCCACCATGGTTGAACTTAGCAAATGTATAAAAATTAAATGAGTTATGTTAAAAATTGTACCTTGGAAAATTGTTTCCCACATAGGCTTGGTGTTTAGCATGTGGGGGAATGTCCAAAAGTGATCCTTAGAACATTAACTTTATAAGATATAAAGTTAAAGTGACCTTTTGAGTATATTTAATGAAAAGGTGACTTAAGTGACTTAAGTTGTGATAAAGTAACTTTATATCGCAACTGTAGATCTAGATGGCCTAGGATTTAATCTCAGCCATTAGATCTTAGGGTTAGGTCATTTTCATTGAGATGAACAAAAAGGGGATTCTAGGGATAGGCACCATATTCTTCATGAGTATTGAATGAATAGAGAGAGCAAGAGAAAGAGTTGAATGTTATCAACCAATGTTATCCATCAAGCACACATCCCCATATGGAGCCAATGTTATCCACCAAGTTGCACTAGGATGGACTTTGCAATTGAGCCGCCAAAGATTGAACATTCATATGTTCAAAATTAGAGTTCAAAAGTCCAGCCGGTCAATATGACCACTTTTTCGCATTTCCATCCGATGATGGGGCATTGTAACTATGTTGCAGGAACCCCCCCCCCTGTTTCTGAGGCCGGTACGGGGGAACAAGTACAGTACAAGCAGCGGCGTTTCGAGGCCGTACCGTGCCCGTACGGCCGAGTTTCCACAGGTTTTAAAGAGAAATTAGGCAAAAAAAAGGGGGTCGTGGGGCCCCCAAACTGCCAATTAGTTTTAATTAAGGCCTTTTTTGCCTTCTCCAAATAGAATTAAAATGATTTTCTGTGTTTTTGTTTTAATTAAAAAAGGAAACTTCTAGATGAAAACCAAAACCCTAAATCTCCTTCCTTTGCTATAAAAAACCACTTGCTTCACTCACTCCTCACACTTTCATTAGCAAGAGGAGCTTCCTACAGCAACAAGAAGGAGATTGTGTGTGGTTTTACCGTTTTAGTGAGCAGATTTCTTCTCTATTTGGTGAGTAGATTTATTTTATGTTTGCTTAGCAAGTTAGCAGTTTTTTTTTTCTCTTGGTTTGCAATATACAATTTTTTGTTTTGTTTGGTGAACAAAGTTTTCATTTTCTTCTTTTCTTGCAGCATTCATGGCTTCTCAAAGTGCTATTTCATCTACTCCTAGAGCTGCTGAAGTAAGCAGGCAACAGGATCAGTATGATATGTAATTGTAGTTGCCTTTAGCTCATGTTTTTTTTCATTTTCAGCACATACAGCCTCATTTATAAAGGCTAATTCTGGATGTAAAGCCTCATCTATAAAGGCTAATTTTGGATTTTGCTACCTGCATCATGTAATGAATGATATTCATCATCTATGGGAGTTAATATGGACATGGTTTTCCTTCTAAAATGTCATTTATGTGTATCAATATGTTTTTCTTGCAATATAATGCTTTATTTTTTTTAAAACTGTATATATATTTATATACGGCGTTTCCATTTTTTGAGGGCCTGTTTCGTATCGTCCCGATTTGGGAAACTCAGAAACGTTTCCCTGTTTCGTGCAACTTAGCATTGTAATAAGATGAAACTGGCATGATAATTTTGTAAAAGGCTTAGCCTCCTAAGACTAGATCATGAGTACATACTCTAGAGTGTTTTTTTTCACTTGTTAATTATTTCTTGCCTGAAATTCATTTTAGGCAAGTTATAATTTCTAAGTTTTTTCACTCACTACCTCCAAAGTTGGAGTGTATACTGATGGTTAGGCCTTAGCTTGGAGAATCTAAGTCTAATGTCTAAATGCTTATATTACCATGCTAGGTCATCAATATTGAGTCATATGGAAATTGTTAAGTCCCCCCTAGGTTTTTTAATGTTTTGAGTCAATAAAAAAATTCTCGTAAAACGGGATATTTTAATTGCAATTTAGTCATAAGTTAAAAAAGTGGTACTAGGAGGCATTATATGCCTTGGGGATATTCGTTTTTGGACTTAGAATACCCACTTTTGTGAGTAAACTTAGTTATTTTAATCACTTAAAAATTAATTTTGCTCACAAAAGTCTATAAAGACATAGAAAATCAGAAAAATCAGCATCCCTATTGTCAAGGGAACATGTCGGCAACATGTTTTTCCTTTACCCATTGACCAAGAAGCATGGATGAGCTATTCTAGGGAGAAGGGCGAGTCACTTAGTATAGGTGGCAAGCTATAGAGTGATGAGAACCTTCACATGTGGGACCTCTCTTGGAGCAAGTGGTGTGCACCTCCTCTCACACGTGGCATTGGTTGAGGGTTGGTTGAGTGAGGTGGCTCCCTTGAGCAAGGTGTCATCTCCTCCCTCCCTCTTCCTTTGCAAGTGGCACTCGAATCTTCACACTTGGCTACTTTTTCCTCACATGTGGTGGGCCCTCCCTCTACACTTGGTGCTCCCTCCTCTCTTGGTTTCTCCTCCCATTTGCTATTTATACAAGCATTCATCCATTGCATAAGCTAGTTGGAGCTTGGGGAATTGCTTGTTGTTATATTGTAATCTATCTTTCTCATTGGAATAAAAAGGCTTTGGAGGCTACTACATGGTGTAAAGCATTGTTGTGTGGATCTTCTATGTTCAAATTTGTATGAGGTATAAGCTTTTTTAATGAGTTTTTTTGCATTTTAATTGTTAAATTTTGGCTTTGGAAAGGGAGCTATCTCCCAATAGGATAGGAATTGAAAAAGCTTGTTTGCTTGATAATCCTATTGTTCATGTATGTTAGATAGTTTTGAATTGCATGTTTATTTAGCTTAATATTCATGCTTTCATGCTCCTATATTATGTGGCACCAATATATTTAACTACCTTTTTTGCAAGAAATCAGTTTTGCAGGATATCTCACTTGAAGGATAGGTTGAGAAAGTTGGCATCTTCCTTTCTTCAAGATTGTGGTGAACAACATAGTCCCTCAGCTTTCCACCAAAGAGGAAACCCCATTGCCCAAAACTATCCAAGGGATCAAGCACTTTCTATCTCTCTCTCAAAATTTCAAAGAAACTCTTATGGTTACTTACTAATACATTTTAGATCTATCTTTTGCAAGTTAAATTTATAAGTAGATCTGATTTGTAGAAATATGTGTTTAGATCTTAGCTTAGTTTCTAAAAAATTCATCTTTACAAGCAAGGTCTAGCATAGGAAAGTCTCTTTTTGCAAGTTATAATTTTAATAAAATCTAAAGGCTTGAAAGGAGATATTTTATATTGTGCTTAACTTTCTATTTGGGAATTACAAGTGCTTCTAATTTGCTGCTCTAAAAAAAGCAGTCAAAGATCCTAAGGAAGCAAGCTTTCTAGCTTGTTTTCCTTAGTTCAATTTATTAGTTTTTCATAGATTTAAGTTAGGAAATTTTTTGGGTTTTTCTACCAACGTCCAAAGACACTCTTAGAGTGTTTTTGGGCATCTTTTGTCTTTGTTTGCTTGATGTTTTGTGCAGGTTTGCGAACAAACAAGAGGAAACTCTGCCCGATTTTGGCAGAATTGGAGCTTCTGGGACCCCTAAAAGTACTTTGTACCTCAATAAACCATTTGAAAAATTGTAAAACTTGTTGATCCCTCATTTATAAGGATCACAAGCCCCCCAAAAAAGAGATCATTGTAACCAAAGCAATAAAAGAGTGGGCTACCCAGCACCTAGTTTTCTTTCCCCTTAGGAGGATTTGTGTCTTGTGATGTGCTTGTTCAATTTCCTGCAACTCTCACCTAAAGGAAACACAAAATTTATCATAAAATCTATCACAAGCACTACAACAGTTAGTTTAAGCTTCAATTGCATGGTTAGCTTAGTCTAGATTTCATTTTGGCAAAGTAATTTTTTAATTGCTAGATTAGCTTTCATTTTTGCAATTTCAATTTCCGCATTTCAATTTGGAAAATAAACCCATCCCCTCAACTCCCCCGTGTATGCTTTGAACCCTTGAGAGCCTAGCTCGACCTGGGGAACTCATCAGAACTGGGGTTGGTCAGTGTGGATCTCGTTTAATTTAGGGAAACCTTTCAGATTTTATTGCTTGTTTGGAAACGCAAGAGGGTTTGTGTAAGAAATTCAGCGGGAACTTTGAGATTTAAGTTCTCCTCGTTGGATCTCCCACATTCTCTTGAGCTTGTGTGCAAAATCAGAGGGATGCTTTCCTTGTTGGATATTCGGCAAGCTCGGCCTCCATTCTAAGGAATAGCCTCTTAGAGGCCACATCTAGACTAGATTTCTTTTCTGCAACACTTAGCACAAAAGTCACTTCAAACATTAATCAACTCTAATCGAAAATTTACAATGACATTTCACGCGACAGTCTTCATTTGGTGGCATTACATATATCTCAATATTTGGCACTGGTCTCAATATTTTACTTTCAATCCATTTACTTCAAGTATTTATATTTGCAAAGTATTCCCAATTATCTTGAAGTATCTTATTTGTGTATAGTTATTTACTTGCAAGTATCTGTATCCATTTGATTATGTTGCTAGTGTAGATTTACTTATTGTTATATTGTCTGTGTTGCAATAAAACTCCTAGATTCATTTTTCTTGTACTTAGACTAGTTCAAGCCATATATTTTTTCTTTAGGGACTACCCCCCTTGGCTTCAATAGGAGTTGGCCTAGACGGAGAAGTCAAGGATCAGGTGACAGCATCTTGACTAGAGACTTTCCCCCAAGGACACACCCAGTGGATTGAAGGTTTCTTCCACTCTACGCGAGGTGTGTATAAAGGCGGCAACAGCAACAGCGAGGAAAACGTAACTCAATGCACCAAGTACTCCCTCTACAAAAGCGCTCATGGAGATGAACATCACACATGGCCTTGCATGTCAATAACAACATGACCATGAAGTAAACCCTAATACATACCACTCACTCATACTTACACTTGGATGGGTTTCTCGGGAAATACTCCTCTACTTGGGTACTAGCACAACTAATAGGGTTTTATGATGGTCCTCCCATACTTAAACTTGGAAAATTGCATAAAGTCATAAGTTGGTGTGAAGTTTGAATAAGATACCTAATGTGAATTACATACGTGGCTTTTGCATTAAATTGTGACTTACTTTTTATGATTCTAATGACTCTTGTATCCATGATGGTTGGCCTCACTTGACTCACTAAGTCCATGCTTGATGATGATGCACTCTTTGACATGGTCCTTTGGAGGACGTTGGAGCTTTAATGATGAGCGTTGGACCTTGAGATGATCCTTTGGAGGACTTTGGAGCTTTGATGATGAGCGTTGGACCTTGAGATGACTTGACATGCCTCTTGACACCCTCTTGCACCTCCTGGACCTTGGACATTGCATTTGGGAGCTAGGATGTTGCACCATGAGCTTAACGTGTCACTGAGAGGGCAAGGAGCCCCCACCATTGACATTGCACCCCTTTGACTACATTAGGGTTTGGTTTGATGACAATGTCCTTGATGACTATAATACACCTCTTTAGAGAGGCCATGGAGCCCTTTTCCATGAGGACGTCATGCTTGGGGGCTGGACATTGCATATTTGGAGATGACATCATGCTTGAGGATGAGGTGACTTTTGCTTGAGTCGACCTAGCACTTGGATGATGTGTTGGCACCTTGTTGATTAGGAGATGTGACCTTCATGATGAGGAGGCATGACCTTTGATGATACCTTGCACCTATTGGGGAGAGACATGACTTTTGGAGCACCTACTACCCATTTGGAGATGACGTCACCTCTTTTTACAGCCTTCTACACTCACACATATGTTTTTTTAGGAAGACGTTTTCATGCTTTAGCCTTGTATCATTGTCTTAAATGAATTTTTGAGGGTCGGCCTAGACCTATCCACCTTGTATCATGGATCTTTTATGTTTTTAGGGGATTTTAGAGAGATGAAGCGCTTGTTTTCCTCATATAAGTAGAGGAAGTGCTCCCTCAATTGTAAATCATAGCAACTTGTGGAGATTACTACTACTTGTCTCTTCTATCTTTTCTCTTCTATTGTGGATGACTTATGTGCCTTCTTGGAAAGATGATCTTTGGATGTTTTTTCAAGTTTGATGGATGAATTTCATGGTTAGGGTTACATGGATGAGCTTTGATTTACCTGGCAAGTGCTCTTTCTAAATCTTTGTTGGTTTATTTCTTGAATGTATTAAGTG
Source organism: Picea engelmannii (assembly GCA_009831015.1). Taxonomy (NCBI): domain Eukaryota; kingdom Viridiplantae; phylum Streptophyta; class Pinopsida; order Pinales; family Pinaceae; genus Picea; species Picea engelmannii. The sequence continues at coordinate 38,651 of ML838470.1, read as the reverse complement.
TAAATGTGTTTATCAAAGTGGTGATAGTGCATGTTACCTTGTACTTCTCTTGAACAAATTTTATATTGAAACCCTAGGAAGGTTTGTAGTGGACTACCTTCCCTTGATAGCAGTTGTTTAAAGCTTGTTAAAGGACATAGGGCAATTTTCTAGGGTTTGTAGTGGACTACCCTAGGTATTTTCCTATAGGATATCTTTCTAAGATTTGTAGTGGACTGGCTTAGGGTTTTATCCGAGATCCATCTTTATCTCATCTACTAAAGGATGCTAGAAGACATAGGATGGCTCCTTAGGGTTTGTAGTGTACTACCCTAATTGCCTTTCTAAAGGACAAATACCTAGGGTTTGTAGTGGACTACTCTAGGGTTTTATCCTTAGGTTCTTCATTCACCTTCATCTCCAAGAAAGTTCATAGTTTGACTCCATATTCCCAAAAGGATTGAACGGCACTAGTCTTTCTCCCTTGTAGTAAGTTTTAAACCCTACAACTCACCTTTTCTTTGTTGCTCTAGGGTTAGATTAGGATTTGTGGCAAGTTACCTTAATTTTCTGCCATGAATGTGTTGATGGCTAGAGTTTATTGGCATCTTTCACCTTAAAGTGCTTCTTGTCATCATTTATTGCATTGCTGATTTGATTTTCAACACTTAAGAGCTTGACATCTTGCATCCTTAGAGTTGTTATATGTCATTTACTTTTCAGCAAGTAATTGTTAGCAAAACCCTAGTTTAGCTTCCATGTTCTGTTAGAATATAGAAGATTGTGTGCTCGTTTTACCATTGACGATACCCTCGTCACCCAACCATAGGCCGAAGCCACCCTCCGAGCACCTTAACCTTGACTGAGAATTACTCCGGAAGCAAACCCTAGGCTAGATAGCCAAACAAGGTGTAGCGCATCTTCCTCCAAGGATAGTGCACCAACAATAGCTTATCAGATAATCCAAACCCTAGCCAAGAGATAGTCCAAGCCAACACTGAAACTGGTTGCTACAACAGTTGCACCTACAGCTCTCCTCCACACGTGCGCACCAAATTGGGAACTGCAGTGCGCACCAGTTGCTTTCTACAATTTTGAGATGTGTCAAATGAGAACTGGCGCCCTGTATTTATAGTGGTTCTGCCAGATTTGCTAGGGCTGACTTCTCCTTCTGGATATGTGTCTGTTCAATATATTATTATTATTTCTGGCCGACTTCTTCTCTTGGAGGCTAATAACCTAATATAAATTATCTTCTTGAGCCGACAAGACTTCTAGGGTTATTAGCCAACTCATTA
>ML838470.1:0-20985 GCA_009831015.1 Picea engelmannii | reverse complement strand
CGTCTCCCTTGGACTTGCCCTCCTGAATAGAAAGAGCCCCCCATCGAGGTGACAGTGGGTGGGGGAAGCTCCTGTTACGCCGGTTTCTACCCTTGACTCAAGCTATTTAACCTTTCCTACAAACCGTGCGATAACAGGGACATCATTATATTACAGAGGGATATGATGACCAGAGTAGCCAGATGGAAGTTATAGCGAGTACAGAGATTATTGAGAGGTATTTTGGGGTCTGGCTTGCATCACTCATCCCATTTCATCATTATGATCCATTCCGCACAGGTTGGCTTTGGTTTCGTTGCATTCTGACGATTCCCATGATTTTGAGTATTTTGAGCTATAAGTTAATTAAATTCACTAAAGAGGTAATTTTGGGCACAATACTTGGAGAAACCTCTTAGTGTAATAGCTCATTGGAATCGGGAGGAACGGGACTATAGGATAGGATGATGAGAAGTGACTTTCAGTGGCCAGGGAAGCCACTAGGAGAGATAAGGCGCTTTTCAGAGGTAAAAAGGCTAATTAATTAATTAAAGTGATTCAATTAATTAATTAATAATTAAAAAAGAAAGTCACTTTGGAGAGACAAGGGGATGCAGGAAGTATAAATAAGAGGCAAGGGCCTCTATTGATTCATTCATGTATGTTTATCATTTTGATATCTGGCTTCTAGCTGGAGAGCCCATACCTTGGGGGTTTTGAGGGTTTTGACTTAACAAACCCTAAAGGACGATTCGATGGTGAAAGATTCCACCTAGCTTGTCACAAGCTTGGTCTCGGGGATGCAATACTCCCCCACACCATTCTAGTTCAGATCTACTCAGTGCAGGAGGGTTCTACACCAGCCACAGGCACAGGAAGAGAGAGAGGGCGCACCATTGGGGATTTCCAGCAAGGAGGGCACACCATTCATGGAAGGAAGGTTCGTTGTAAGAGTTTAAGAGGGCTCTTGGAGATTTGAGCACTTGAGTTTTACTTGTAGGGCCTTGGCCATGATTTCTAGTGCCTCTTGAGAGAGTTTTATGGTCCAGATGATTCCCTAGGGCATTGGGGCGAATTGGAGAGAAGGAAGGTATTTTTTAGATTCAGGTCTATTCAGTTTGGAGGGGTTATACTTCAGATCTGACCCTGAGACTTCACCCAGTGACTTGCAGTGTCTCGATCTACCTTTCTAGCGAGTTTCAAGGCATTTGGAGGCCTCCTTCATCAGGGCAGAAATTGTAGGGTTTGACAGTTTTCAGGAGGGTGCAGCTCCACTTGAGGATTCAGCATTTGGAGGAGCATTCCTGGGTATTTCGGTTTGAGATTTCAGGAGGGGACTCTACACATCCCGATCTACAGTTTGGCATCTTCATTGGATTCATTTGGAGGCTTCTTCAGCTAGGCCAAATTATCTAGGGTTTCAGGCATCTAGGGGGGTGCACCATTCCTTAGAGGGAGGCTAGATCCATGACTGTGAGAGGGATCTTGGAGATTTGAGCACCTGGGTTGTTCTTGCATTTGCCCGATCTACCGTTTGGCATCTTCATTGGAGTATTTGGAGGACATTAGCTACAGGGCCGAATTGTTGAGGGTCTTCATTGTTCCAACAGGGCGTAGCAACATCCAACTTGGGGTCTAGCACTTCATACGGCCTAGATCTCAGTTTTGTATTGGTCTTCCTTGTTATTCAACCTTTGGAGGCTTACATTATCGTGTCAGAGCATTTTGTAGTAGCTCTTATTGTGTTTATTGGATCCATCTGTTGATCATGCCAGATCTGCATCATTCTTGTATTCAAGGCTTCTTATATTTATGAATAAAATCAGATCTGAGGTGTTTTGGCTTGTCTATCATATTGTTGATCTTGCATATGGTTGAGGTATGTTCCATTACGGTATCTTCTTGTTTATTGCTGCAACACACATATAAATCATCCATATAACCCTAAGCACAACCTAAAGGATCACAGTAAACAAGGTGTTTGACGAAATGCCACCACCAGTAAAGGTATAAAAGACACCCAAAACCGTGATGTTCCTTGCATCTTGGCTTGGGAACATTACAGAAGTAGTGAATATTGGTCAGGAAGCTGGTAACTTTTGTTTTCCCTCAAACATGAGATCACCAATTGAAAACATTGAAGAAGTTACCGGTACCTCATCAACCTTCATAAACCATGACTACTTTTATGACCCTTCCATTTTTCCTTTCGAACATGATGATATTGATAACATTATTTTGCCAAAAAGAAAGGATTATAGAGAACAACTTATGAAGTATGAGGATAAAGATCCAGGGTCTATTATGATTTTAAATCAAGTTAATGAAGGAGAGTTACATTTGTGTAAAGATGATCAAAAGAGCATTGCCTTGATCAATCCCATCGCCCTACTTTAGATCGAGAAAGTAAAACTCAAGATGATGAAGGAATGGTTGATATTGAAGCAAGGATGGAAGATTTTCAAAGAGGGAGCTTAGTACTTATGTGGGAAAAGAGAAAAGGAAAACCAAATATGTGTAAGGAGCTTGATAGTTTATGGCATGGCCCTTACAAAATTGAGAAGAAGTCCAGAACTAATTCCTTTTATTTGACCACACCTGAGGGAAGGAAACTACCATTACCTGTTAATGGATCCCTTCTCAAACCCTACTATGCAAAAGGAACCTAACTTTTTAGCTTAGAGTAGCATAGTGTTAGGGCATATTGTGTGCTTGCATTTTGATTGTACTTTCCTTTATTGATGTTGCGCATTGATAGATTTTATGCATTCATGATAACGTAGCCTTATACATGTTAAAAAAATTATATATTGATAAAAAAAAATTATCGCATTTATTGTATACTTTTCATATACCAAGGTGGATCATATCCCCTTGCCCTTGTGTTACTGATGGTTTTATGTTAGAATGTAGCAGGAAATTCTTACAGTGACACAGGATTGCAATTCTTCAAGTACCATAGATGATGAGGTTCTGATGCGCTCTACGGTGAGCACATGCCCCCATGTTGGAGCCAAATGTTACCCACTCTCACCTACGGGTACTTAGAGATCATTCTTTATGATCCACATTGTAGATAGTGGTCCCAGAGATGATGACCAACATTTTCCACAAACAGCAGCCCCTCAGATGCCTCTCCCTCATCATTGCTTAGCTCATTCACTTGATCAGCAGGCTCACCCGATGATGCTAGTCCAACACACATGAGGTACATTAGCCATTATTTCATACAAACTATTACATTTAATGTATTGGGCATTTAGGTAAGGATCATGGGCTGAAGTTAGATAATGAATCATGACGCTTGGAAGTTATGCTTTTTGCCTTGTTTCACCATGATGGCCATCATATGTCTTCTAGTCAAGTGTTGTCACTCTTAGGAAAAAGGGGTACTATTGGGAGGCCTTGATAGTGGTAACGTACCCGTACCTTTTCATACTTAACACTTTCCATCTATATTCCTCCCATTGTCGATCTTTTGGAAATGGTTGTTACATGTATCCTAAAAAGGTACGTACTTCATTCTTCTATGAGAAGAAGAGGCTTGAATGCCCGAGGTTGATGCAACGCGTAAAAAAGAATGGAAAGAGCATGCTATAAATTCAAAATGCAAAAGAATAATAAAGGGATATGAATGATAAATCAAAAGCCAAGTTAGCTTGAGCTCTACACCCTCACTATGAGGCCATCACCCGAAGTCCTGATGCACTAAATGCGTATCTAAAAAAAGACTTAATTGAATCGCGATGTAACAAATGCATAAACCTGAAAAGGGGCTTGCAATGCAATTAATGAATATCAAAGGGCAAGATAGGGGTGGAAAGAAACCGTGCCGAGGAAAGGGTAACTCAATGCACCAAGCACTCCCTCTAAAAAGGCGCTCATGGAGATGAACATCACATGTGGCCTTGCATGTCAATGACACCATGACCATGAAGTAAACCCCAAGCCATACCACTCACTCATACTTACACTTTGATGGGTTTCTCGAAAAATACTCCTCTACTTGGGTAGTGGCGCACCTAATAGGGTTCTATGATGGTCCTCCCATACTTAAACTTGGCAAATTGCATAAAGTCATAAGCTAGTGTGAAGTTTGAAGAAGATACCTAATGTGAATTACTTACGTGACTTTTGCATTAAATTGTGACTTACTTTTTATGATTCTAATGACTCTTGTATCCATGATGGTTGGTCTCACTTGACTCACCAAGTCCATGCTTGATGATGATGCACTCTTTGACATGGTCCTTTGGAGGATGTTAGAGCTTTGATGATGAGGGTTGGACCTTGAGATGACTTGGCATGCCTCTTGACACACTTCAACACCTCTTGGACCTTCGACATCGCATTTGGGAGCTAGGTAGTTGCACCATGAGCCTGATGTGTCACTGAGAGGGTAGGGAGCCCCCACCATTGACGTTGCACCCCTTTGAGGATGTTAGGGTTTGGTTTGATGACGTTGCCCATGATGATGATAGTACACCTCTTTAGAGAGGTCATGGAGCCCTTTTCCATGATGACGTCATGCTTGGGCGCTAGGACATTGCATATTTGGAGATGACATCACACTTGAGGATGAGGTGACTTTTGCTTGAGATGACCTAGCACTTGGATGATGAGTTGGCACCTTGTTGATGAGGAGTTGTGACCTTCTTGATGAGGAGGCATGACCTTTGATGATACCTTGCACCTATTGGGGAGAAAAATGACCTTTGGAGCACCTACAGCCCATTTGGAGATGGCATCACCCTTTTTTAAAGCCTTCTACAATCACACATGTGGCTTTTTAGGAGAACATTTTCATGTTTTAGCATTGTAACATTGTCTTAGACACATTTTTGGGGGTTGACCTAGACTTTTCCACCTTGTATCATGGATCTTTTATGTTTTTAGGGGCTTTTAGAAAGGTGAAGCACTTGGTTTCCTCATATAAGTAGAGGAAGTGCTCCTTCATTTGTAAATCATAGCAACTTATGGAGATTACTACTACTTGTTTCTTCTATCTTTCTCTTATTATATGGGAGTTGCTTTTGCACTCCCACATTGTACTCACACTAGATGTATTCTTTAATTCCATTGACCTACTTTTGTGGTCATTTGTTGGACATTAATAAAATCATCTTATCTTTTCTCTTCTACTATGGATGACTTATGTGCCTTCTTGGAGAGATGATCTTTGGATGATTTTCATGGTTAGGGTTTCATGGATGAGCTTTGATTTATCTAGTAAGTGTTGTTTTTAAATCTTTGTTGGTTTATTTCTTGAAAGTATTAAGTGTAAATGTATTTATCAAAGTGGCGATAGTGCACGTTACCTTGTACTTCTCTTGAATAAATTTTATCTTGAAACCCTAGGAAGGTTTGTAGTGGACTGCCTTCCCTTGATATCATTTGTTTAAAGCTTGTTAAAGGACATAGGGCAATTTTCTAGGGTTTGTAGTGGACTACCCTGGGTATTTTCCTATAGGATAACTTTCTAAGGTTTGTAGTGGACTACCTAGGGGTTTTATCTAAGATCCATCTATATCTCATCTATTAAATGTTGTTAGAAGACATAGGACGGCTCCTTAGGGTTTGTAGTAGACTACCCTAATAGCCTTTCTAAAGGACAACTACCTAGTGTTTGTAGGGGACTACTCTAAGGTTTTATCCTTGGGTTCTTCTTTCACCTTCATATCCAAGAAAGTTCATAGTTTGACTCCATATGCCCAAAAAGGATTGAACACTAGTCTTTCTCTCTTATAGTAAGTTTTAAACCCTACAAATCACCTTTTCTTTGTTGCTCTAGATTTAGATTAGGATTTGTGGCAGTTTACCTTAATTTTCAACCATAAATGTGCTTGATGCATGTTAACCCCTAGATTTTCTCACTTGAAATCCTGAGGGGTTAGGAGCTAGCATGATTTATTTGGTTCGCATTAAGATATTCTTCCCAAAGATAGCTTGGACATGAGTAGAGGTTGGTTCCATATGAGTACAGGTATAGGATTGGTTTGGTAGTGTTCTTTGTTTCAAAGATAGAAGTGTGCACAGGTCTTCATGGATAGAGAGAGATGTCTATTTTTAGCATATTCCCTATGTTTTAGGAGACATAGATCGAAGGTCTGCATGGCAATGTTGATCACATATTCAAGGTCCTTGCAAGCTCATGATTCCAATGAGTCTTTTCCGGATGACATGCGAGCAATTTGCTATTTTTAGCAATTTGAGTTCCAAGCCTTGGATGATGATTTTGATCACGTATTTGGATTCCCCACTAAAAATCGAATCAGGTGAGTATATTTTCATTGACATACGATGACATCCTATTTTTAGCAGTGTCTATTTTTAGACATACTATATTTGGCATGGTTCTCCCACTAGTTTCAAACGTATTTGGACTTTTCCTATTTTTTAGGCCAAACTATTATTTTTGGCATGTCTATTTTTGGAAGGGCTATATTTAGCAGATGTGAACGTCAAGCAAGGTGACAAGTGGCAGGTCTAGATTTCGACATTTGGCAGTTGAGAGTATGACATGTGGCACATCATTGCATGAGGATATGAGGGTGTACTTCATGAGAAAAGCAAGGTGTATGATGAGTTGGAATTGTTAGTTGGCAAGTTGAGTTAACTGAGGGAGATATTTTCTCCTTCTCCTACCACTCTTTTCCTACCCTTTTCTCCACTTAACTATGCTCCTCTCTTCCATGCACCATTCCTTCTCCTCTTTAATCCCCTATTCCTTGCGCATATTCCCTATTTTTTACCGCTCTTTCCCTATTTTTTAGGGTGCAACTCCTTCTTTACCCATGCGCTTCCCTCACTCCTTTTTATTTCACACTTTCACTCCCCCATTCCTTATGCGCACTCTCCCTTATTCCTCATACGGACCCCACTTCCTTTATCCACATGTGCGCATGGCTCTCTCTATTCTCCTCACGTGCATGCATCTCCATCATTGGTGCATGCACCTCCCTCTCCCAATCCACTTCATCACTCCATTTTTCTATTGGTGCATGTCCCCTTATTCCCACATGCATGTTTTCCTATCACATGCACCTTCCCTTCCATTTATTTCCTCATCCACTCATCTCCCACAGGTGTTCACTTCTCTCTCCCTATCTCTAGCGCATATCTCCTCCATGCACCCTTCTTATCCACATGTGAACTCAATCCCTATTTCTTAGCACATTAAATTTCTTTAATGTGCCCTCCTTGCTCTATACTTGGACGTTTTCCATGCATATCTCAGACTCTTATTTTGGTTGAGGCGCCCTAATTTAGCACACACTCATGCGCCCTCCTCCTATATATTGGAGAGGTCTCTTCATTGTTAAAGGCAGATCTCTTCGACAACAGCAACAATTTCTCTCTCTTCCATTCTTCTTTCTACTTTCTAGCTTCTAGTCTTTGTATAAGGATCATTTCTCTACCAATTTTTGTACTTGTGTTTAGTGGTGCAATCATCTCTTTGGCAAGAGCAAGAATAAAATTTTGGTGTGCTAGTATCAAGTTGCCAAATTTGTTGGTATGGTGATTGATTTTTATATCAAGTTGTCGAAGTTCTAGCCTATTATTGTGGTGCTTCAGCCTTGTAATAGCGCCTCGTTTCCTTGTCTTTTCATACATTTAAAGATAACGTTGCAAGGTTTTCGTCCAATCAAATTTCAATATTATACTACTTACCCCTTTGGTAGCTTAATTGCTAGCCAAAGGTTATCTTGTGTGCCTATTTTGCATTTTTTTTTGCAGATCTATCGAAAAGATAGCGCACTCATCACACTAGGGACACCCCCCTAAGGTTGGCACGCACTAGCCCAAACAGAGAGGAGAGTTGTCGGTGACACTTAGGGCATCATCTCCTAGAATTACACTAACTTCTAGTTTGTCGACCCACAATTCAAAGTGTAATTTACCCAGCACCCATGTTGAGTCTCGTCACTGCGGAAACGACTTAGCCTGCTAAAAACAAATTTAAAAACGCCCCCATATATATAAAAGAAAACCAAGGGGCAGTAGGCCCATAAAATTACAACAAAACAATATGTTGATTTACCCATGCATCTACAACATTTATAAAAACATGAATGCACCCAGTAATCACACAACAAACATACAACATTCAATAATCATTTACACAATGGAATAATCATAATAAAACCACAGAACTCTTATCTGTTTATAAATATAATCCAACTGGCTGCATACAAAGAATGAACCTCCCGGCCATAGGCGTTGCTATTCATTTTTTTCTCAACAACAGGCCACCCTCGCGCTAAGACTATAAGTCCACAAGGAGATATGTCCCTCTGATTGTCCACTCTCCACACTCAGCAACACAAACCCATGCTCTACTCCTACAGTAGTTCCAATCCACCAGCTCTCTCTTCCCCACAACCTGCACAACCTAAGGAATGTACCCCATTCACTACTCACAGTCCCTCAAGTTGTACCATTCGTTTATCAAAGCTCCTAGTGCACTAGGTTGGCCAGGAATTTCTCAACTAGGGACTTTAGGAACTCTCAGTTGCTTCAGGAGTGCTCGTAGCAGCCTTCATAAGGCTCTTCATCCATTTCCTCAACAAGAAACGCAATACAAGATTACAGCCTATTTTACTGGCACACAGGCTTCATTTCCAACATAACACACAGCCAAACAATGGTTTCCTTCTAGTACAACATGGTTTGTGCCCTTTTCCAGCACTCAGCTCCCCTTTGCTGCCCAAAAATATACATGTAAAAATTGTCTCTATTTCCATACGAATTTCCTTCTCTTTTTCTTGTTTGCTTGACTCTCACTCTTCCCAAGATGATTGAACTCCAGCCCCATGCTCCCCAATAACTAAGGGATGTGACTCCTCACACACACCCTCTTACATGAGTTTAATTATTAGCTTTGGGAACACTCAACAGCAAAATAAAAGGTTTACACAATGATAATAATTTCGAGAATGTGGGTTGGATTAATACCCAATAATAATTCCCCCTTCAACCCCTCTCTCTTGTGGAATCATAGCTCCCCATCGTTGTCATCCCTCTCGTATCGCAACCAGCGATTACTACTTTTATTAATCATTTCAATGTTCATAATACAATTTCGCCCCCGGCCATATTAATCAATATGGGCTCTTTGCCCCAATCATATTGGCTCACCAACCTAATTCACATTTATACAATTACATTACAATTTGTGGGGATTAAAACCGGGGATGTTACACAAAGCAAGTGTGGAATTTTGTGCTAACAAATTGGCATCGTTGCCGGGGACGCATCAATCCTCGGGTTGCAATGACATTGGTGAGTTTTTCTTCATTTAATTTATTATTTGAACTCACCTGGAGACTCCACAGGAAACAGGGTCGACTTCACCAGGGAACAAACGAAGATCACCTAGATTTGATCCGACACAAGGCATTGTTTCGAGCCTTAGCAAATTTGAACATCTATTTTGGAACACATGGGTGGATCGCCACTTAACAACATCCATTGGCGACTCCATTAAAGAAAGAACATGATTGATCACGGAGCAGTGGGTGTGGGATCTTCTGGATTTTGTTCACATTAAAAGGTGGGAACATGAAACTATTCCCAAGTTTCATGTCAGATTTATCAATACACATAATAAACTTCCCGCCAAATACAGGAAAAATTATGGTGAATTATGCCTTTGCTTTTGATCCAGAGTTTCGTAATCTCTTTTTGAGACATGGACCAACAAATTTAGGGCAAACTTTCTTGGTTGTCGAAAGAGTTGAGGAATTCCTTACAATTGCCCAAGGATTGCAGGAACTTCTTGTTGTTATAGAAGAACACTATGATGGAGACAATGCGTCTTTTCTCTTTACAATTGCCCAAGGATTACAGGAAAGAATAGTTGCTATAGAAGAAAAATTTGCATGTTATCAAATTTCCAAAGATGAACAAGATGACGATGACTCATGCTTGGGTGATTAGGAAACAGTAGTTGCAAAACTTGATTCATATGTAGGGTTCCATGAGAATGAAGTTGAAGAGATGAATTTACAAGTGGGTTTGGTGATTCCTTCTAGTGATGATGATAAAATTCAAGAAAAAGAGCAACAATTCAGCTATGCAGATTTGGATCAGCAATAGACTTCACCGTGCACATCCCAACAGTGGTTCGGGAACAGTTTGATCATATGCCATTGAACCAAAAGGAGCAACTTTTGGTTCAACCAGAAGATGATATTCCTTACAATTTGCCCATGATCCCACATTCAAGTTTTGTTCTTCAAGAGGATCCTTTGACTAATTGGTACTTGGATATCAGGGTTCCTCATGACCCAGTTGAGCTAAGAATGATGAATGTATTTCAGAGGGTAGATTCTAAGAGTTTTGGCTCTCACGCATTCATGCTCATTATTGTACTGTTCCAAATTCCAACCAATAGCCTTCAGCTATTCCTTCAGTAGCAGGTATATCAGGGTATCTTTCCGGCTTATGAGATTTCATGATTGGATGCATTGGAGGATTGACTATGTTGATCTTTCCCGTCTAATTGATCATCTAGCTACATGGTTACATTGGTCATTTGAGTATGTTGATTGATCATGTTAGCGTCGGAAGTCACCCCTGGATTGCTTGCAGGAGCAGAGCCCGACGCCCATCAGTTTTTATGTCACGGTTTAATAAATGGGGTGATCAAATGGATAAAGACTCAAGAAGATTAAACTTTGACTCAGTAGACCGGGCCTGGTATGTATGCAGCAAGGGAGGTCTTGATCCAACTTCTGTCAGTAAATGGATTAAAGGGTGGTAGATGGAAGACTTGTGAGAAGGGTGAGCAAGACTGCCTCGGGCATCAGGCCTTCGGAAGCTTGAAGAAGAAAAACTCAGAAGCCAAGATCCTCTTGGTCCGGAGTTTCAAGGAGCTGAAGGGTGACTCGATTGGATCCTCCAATTCCAAGCCATTCCAGCGCTGAGAAAACACAAGAACTGATTAGAAACGCTGCGACTGTTGCAGTGATCCAACCTACATCATCCTACAACAGCGCGACTCGACTGGATCCTCCAATTCCAAGTTGTTCTAACACAGTAAACAAAGAGATGGAAGGGAAGCTGACATCCATAAAGTAAGAAATCTCAAATGCCTTATACATTAACCAGAGCGACCAGCGCTTCATCAAAACTTTACAATCGGGAGCTTTGCTCAACCATCGATGCTTACAAAATACAAAAACTGAGCCTATATACTCAGGAGAATTCACCTAACAGAGGCGTGTTCAGTCATCCAAGGCATGGTGTCCCTTCAGCCGAATTTGGACAAATAACTTTCGTCAGATGCCACCTTAACTGCGCATGGCTCCTGCAGGGGAGATGGTTGCGACATTAAAGGCCAACATGGCGTGCGCAGACTTTCTCTGATCAGATGAGGACTAGCCATGACCCTTTGGAGAAAATCAGCGTACAGGACCGTCTCGGGTAGACTGTCTGTCGGAACCCCCATACCTTGCATTCAATAAGTGAGCTGAGGCTTCAACTACCTCTGTTCACCTTCATTTAATTCTTTAGCGAGGACCAGGATCAAAATCGGGCTAAACTGGTCTTGGCGGACGTGGTATTTTCCTCTGTGGAAAAACCCAACTCTTTGGCACCTTTGCATAACTCCTTTCCTTTCTCAAGTGACCATGGGCTATGACCCTGTGTTTATTCCCAAAGCGCTTTCGGCATTCGCGAATGGAAGGAGTTAATCCCTGCTTTTTTTTGAAATCGCGATGGGCGAAACGCCGAGACGGCTCAATCTGGTGCCACGCGTCCTGCTGAGATCTGACAATCCTGAAACTTACTCGGTAATATTGTGGGCCCGGGTTCTGGACTCTCCCAGCACCTCGCGCATCGGAATACAACGGAGCTAATCTTTGCGCCCTGAAGTCGCGATAGGCGAGACGGCGAGGAAACTAATCGCACGCCAGGTGTCTCATGTATATGATCGGCTGAGGCTGCTTCGCGTTACTATGGGCCCGACTTTGGGCGCTTTCGGGGTTCGAGGTTTTGGGATGTAGAACAACATAGAATCCTCACCCCTTGAACTCCCGAATGTCGAATCGCCAACGCGACTAGATCTCGCGCCACGCATCTTTTGGATGGACGGCTGCTATCTTTCCTGCATGCAATATAGGCGCTATCCATCGCGCCTAATCTTGGCGCAACTCTACCACCAGCGATTTCCCGCCGACCGTTGATCTGCTCATATGGACGGATCCAGACCGTTGACACCATAATTTTGCCCGCTCGCTTGATTTTAAGTCCGAACAGGACTTCTTCTATGCGCTGGGCTTGGGTGCTCCTCGTGCAACCTGCAGACCTGGATGCTCTTAGGCCCAAGACAAGAATTGTCGCTAACAGATCATGGCAGCTTGTAAGGTCAAAATTTTGGATTTTTGGGAGGTACTAATCATTTGTTTAGGTTTGCTTATTAGGGGTAGATTTTTCCGTACTTTCATTTTCAGATTTCAGTATTGCTGATTTTTATGTTTCAGGAAAGTAGTTTAACCATTATGTTTAGCATATTTTTTCCTTTCAAAGTCATCCATTTTGATCTTAGGGTAAGAGTCGTTGATTTTTCCATATTTTATCAGCATGTGGTCGTGTCTTGTGATGTAGTTTGCGCCTTACATGAGGCTGGTCATGGTTTCCCACAATTGTTGTCCGGTTTTTGAAGCTTTGGGTCAAATCTCTGAATGTCATGTCATATGTTGTTGAGTCTTTTTGTTGTCTTATTTTAGAGTGAGCCTAGATGAGGGGTTGTTTGTTCATATTCCAAAGCATTGAGTCTATTAGGAAGGGTAGAGTTGAAGAGACATAGGAGAGTCTTGAGTCATCTTATGTTTTGTCTCTTCATCGCTTTCAATTGAGTCATCTGCTTTGAGTCAGTCATCCCCCTCATCCAACTATAGGGACACGGTACCATACATCTTATATCTTCTTGAGTTATCACTTCGTGCTAAGGGAAGAGTTTTCATCGCTGCTTTTCCTTTCAGCAAGTCATCCCACATCGACTCCAACACATTATCTAGGGATGATCCAGAAGTGCACCTTGATGGTCATTAGCCTCATTGGCATTCATTTCGCATTCAACGAGGTTGATCATCATTAGGCCTTGATCAAATGATCCTTGTCCGTCTTCGACCTGTACATCTTTCACAATGACAAGTTGTGCTCATACCTTAGGGCCAATTGGCATTATTGGTGGGTTCCTTCTCACTTAGCAGGTGTTTACATTATTGACATCTGACTAAGTGATTTTCTCCCATGTGTCGACTTCGACACATCTTCCACAGGGAGGAGTGTACATGGTAGGTGGTAGCAAGTAGCAAATTTGGATGAGATCCCTTTTTAGCTTGTCAACATGAGGACCGTATATTTTTTGACTCCATTGCCCACTAGATAGGCATTTGGGTTACAGGTCAACTTGACAAGTACAGAGGTCTATTGGTATGTTTCTCCATATTTCTCAGCGTATTATTCACAATTTTCAAGCACAGAGATTCGCAGGTTCTCGACATCCTGCAGGGGGGTCCCGTCCCCCCCTTGAGTCACCATTGTGAACCCCTAGATTTTCTCACTTAAAAATCCTGAGTGTTAAGAGACAACATGATTTATTTGGCTAGGATTCAGATATTTTTCCTAGAGATAGCTTGGACATGAGTCGAGGTTGGTTCCCATATGAGTACAGGTACAAGATTGCTTTGTAAGTGTTCTTTATTTCAGAGATAGAAGTGTGCACAGATATTCATGGATAGAGAGAGATGTTTATTTTTAGCATATTCCCTACTTTTTAGGAGACAGAGATTGGAGGTCCACATGGCAGTGTTGATTACATATTTAGGATCCTTGGGAGCTCATGATTCTAATGATCCTTTTCTGGATGACATGCAAGTTACTATTTTTAGCAATTGGAGTTCCAAGCCTCAGATGATGATTCTGATCATGTATTTGGATTCCCCCACTAAAAATCGAATCAGATGAGTATATTTTCATTGACATGCGACGATATCCTATTTTTAGCAATGTCTATTTTTAGACATACTATATTTGGCATGGTTCTCCCAGTAGTCTCGGACATATTTGAAGTTTTCCTTGTTTTTAGGCCGGGCTGCTATTTTTGGCATTTCTATTTATAACAAGGCTATATTTAGCAGGTGTGATCACCAAGCAGGGTGACAAGTGGTAGGTCCAGATTCCGACATTTAGTAGTTGAGAGTATGACATGTGGTGCATCATTGCATGAGGATATGAGGGCGTATTTCATGAGAAAAGCAAGGTGTATGATGAGTTGGCATTGTTAGTTGGCAAGTTGAGTTAACTGAGGGAGATATTTTCTCCTTCTCCTGCTTCTTCTCTTTTCCTACCCTTTTCTCCACTTAACTATGCTCCTCTCTTCCATGCGCCATTCCTTATCCTCTTTAATCCCCTATTCCTTGCACATATTCCCTATTTTCTAGCGCTCTTTCCCTATTTTTTAAGGCGCAACTCCTTCTTTACCTATGTGCTTCCCTCACCCCTTTTTATCTCACACTTTCACTCCCTCATTCCTTATGCGCACTCTCCCTTATTCCTCATACCCACCCCACTTCCTTTATCCACATGTGTGCATGGCTCTCTCTATTCTCCTCACGTGCATGCATCTCCATTATTGGTGCATGCGCCTCCCTCCCCCAATCCACTTCATCACTCCATTTTTTCTATTGGCGCATGTCTCCTTATTCCCACATGCATGTTTTCCTATCCCATGCACCTTCCCTTCCATTTATTTCCTCTTCCTCTCATCTCCCACAGGTGTTCCCTTCTCTCTCCCTATCTCTAGTGCATATCTCCTCCATGTGCCCTTCTTATCCACACATGAGCTCAATCCCTATTTCTTAGCACATTAAACTTCTTTAATACGCCTTCCTTCTTGCCATGCGCTCCTTGCTCTATACTTGAATGTTTTCCATGCATATCTCATACTCTTATTTTGGTTGAGGCGCCCTAATTCTCCTATATATTCGAGAGGTCTCTTCGTTGTTCAAGGTGGATCTCTTCAGCAGGAACAACAGTTTCTCTCTCTTCCATTTTTCTTTCTACTTTCTAGCTTCTAGTCTTTGTATAAGGATCATTAATCTACCAATTTTTGTACTTGTGTTTAGTGGTGCAATTAGCCCTTTGGCAAGAGTAGGAATAAAATTTTGGTGTGTTGGTTTCAAGCTATCGAATTTGTTGGTATGGTGATTGATTTTTATGCATTATTAGAAGTTCTAGCCTATTATTGTGGTGTTTCAGCCTTGTAATAGCCCCTCTTTTCCTTGTCTTTTCATACATTTAAAGCTAACGTTGCAAGGTTTTCATCCAATCAAATTTCAATATTATACTACTTACCCCTTTGGTAGCTTAATTGCTAGCCAAAGGTTATCTTGTGTGCCTATTTTGCATTTTGTTTTTTGCAAATCTACAGAGAAGATAGTGCACTCAACACACTAGGGACACCCCCCTTAGGTTGGCACACACCAGCCCAAACGGAGAGGAAAGTTGCCAGTGACACTCAGGGCATCATCTCCTAGAATTACACTAACTTCTAGCTTACCAACCCACAACTATTCACATTCAAAGCAAGTGCGGAATTTTGTGCTACCAACGCATTGGGTTTATTGGCATCTTTCACCTTAAAGTGCATCTTGTCATCATTTATCGCATTGCTGACTTGATTTTCATCCCTTTAGGGCTTGACGTCTTGCACCCTTAGAGTTGTTATGTGTCATTTACTTTTCAGCAAGTAGTTGTTAGCAAAACCCTAGTTTAACTTGCATTTTGAACCCTAGTTTATTGCATGCTTAACTTGTTTCAAGCGCTGTTTTATTTATGTTGTTATAACTTGACATATTGTTGAAGTCATCATCTTTAATACAAGTTCTGTAACAGCCATAGATTTTCTTTTGATTTGTAGTGTTTGGGGTACCTCATTGACCTATTTTGACTTGCTAAACATTATTAGTTGTCTTGGATACTTCATATATACAAATCTGGAAATTGCTTCATTAAAACCACCTTACGCTTACCTTGAATATCTTGATCTAGTGGTGGTATGTTTGAGTAGCTAATATAGGAGGTCGTAGACTTGATTTTATCTTGCTATAGGATTCCTTGAGATACTAGGGAAGCTTCCCTTGTGTTCGATTCTATCCTTCACTAAAATGAATGAAGTGATTGCTAAGGTGATAGTGGTAACACTTCCATGTTACACTTGTCGTAGCCCTTGTGAAAGGCTTTGCACAAAGGTGCAAGATATTGTGATAACGGTATTCATACAAACCCACCACAAAATAATAAACACCTAGAAAGAAGCAATTGCAAGATTGGCTATAGAATGTAGTTAAATAGTGAACTAGCCATACACTCAACCAATTCCAACACTCAAGCAATCCTTTAAACCAATGAAAAGAGTTAGGATTACAATGTAGCTATGTTATAGTTCTTGTGGTTTACATAGAATGAAAGAACATATTAAAACCAAAACTACATCAAGTATACACAACCATTAACACCCTGAGACAACAAAGATTTTTTTACACTGGAAATCCAAATGGAAAAACTAGATTGATTGGGGATTTTATTTGGCGATGTTATCGCACAATCTATAGCTTGGGCAAAGCGCGACCCAATCCACGGATGTCTGACACCTACGGGAGTACTACCCACTATCACCTTAGATAAACACTCCCCTCGCTTTAGTGATGATGAAATCACCACAAGGGGGGAACCTCGGTGACCCTAGGGGGATTGAGATGGAAAGTGAGATGATGATCAATGAAAACCCCTATAGGTCAAGATTGGAGAAGGAAAAAGGCTTGAGAATGAATCTTATAGATGGAAAATGGTTGTCAAGCGTTACGTACCTACAAAACAATGTTAGCCCTGCCCAGAACAAGACAAATGATAGATATACAAGCCTTAAATCAATGGTGATCAAGCAAGAAGCCTTGTTGTCCCAAATTGCAGCAATATGGAAATATATTATATATATATCAGCAACAAATGATAACAATAGCTGCAAATCTAACCATCAAAAATCAAGTACAAGATGTTGGAAATAAAGCTAGTAATGACTAGTTGAACTTCCAATGATTTAGCCAAAACTTTGATGATATTTAGGGTTATTTATTAAGTGTTATCAGCAAGTTATTATGACAGCCAAGTGGCTGTAGCAAACAATTGCTACAGCAGCAAGATCTAACCACAAAAATCAACAAGTAAACCACCCAACAATTCGCCAATAACAAGTAGAACAATAACCAAGGTTTACAAGTGAATTTCAGCGGTAGATTAGAGAGCAATGAGTGAGGAAAAGATCATTTTGCAGCAGCCCTAATGGCTGTAGCATTAATTTGTAACAGCAAAGAGAACTACTAAGCTAATCAAGACGCCCCTAGGGCACAAAAGAGCTTATAACAGATAATCAATTCCAACTTAAACAATTGCAATATCTCAGCATTTCACACATACCAATGCAATGATTTTATATCTCCAATGCAAATTAGACTAGTGCCAAATCAATTGGGTTATGGAGTCTCTTGTGTAAGAGCTAGGGTTTGTTACTTCTCTAGGGGTGTAAGTCTTTTTACTCCCTAGAGCAAACAAAACTTAGCAAGGTAAATCTAGGAGGGTGTAAGCTTTTTTACTCCTCCTAGCAACCTTTGCAAAGTAGCTTATTCAAAACAATAATGATAGATCTTAGTAGAGGGTGTATGCCTTCATACTCCTCCAAGGGTTTAGAAAAATCTAGCTTGAAACAAGAAGAGAAAGACACAATTAATGTAGAAATTCCTTACCAATTCCAAGAAAAAGCATGAAGAAACCCTCTTTTACCAAGAATATTCCACCACAATAGCAAGAACAAGACATCCAAGAGATAGCGCCTAGCTTTCCACCACCAAAAGACAAGTACTAGCATCCACAAGAGAGGTTCAAAAGAGAGATAGAGCAAAATGCCCAAGTAGGGCGAAAATTTCAGCCATACAATATGTAATTCTCAAGTGAGTTATGTCCAAAATGACAATGGGGTGACCTCTTTTTATAGGAGGTCACCTAAAACCCATTTGTCCACAATTGAAAATTTCAACAACAAATTAGGGAGGTCTACCTCCTCCTTTTGCCTTTACAACTTTAAAATTCAAATTTACGAAAAGAAAATCCCCTTTTAGGGTTGACATCATGCCCTAAAGGGTGATGTTGGGCCACTAGGAGAGACGTTTTGGCCTAGGGTGAAAATCATTGGGCCTCCAAAGGCCATATATCCTGCCAATAAGTGTCATATGCATGCCAAGTGTCTCTCTCTCCATCAATCCAAGCCATATCACCATCAAAACACCTTGCACCATCAAACCCTAGCCTTCCAAGTGATGATGTCATGCCCCAAAGGCAAACGTTGGGGCTGGGAAGGCTAGTGAGTCACCTCCAATGGATAATCAAATTTCTCCAAAGGCAACGTCCCTCATCCGAGTTGTCCCAAGGAGAAGGGGCACATCATCCAACCTGTGGGCTTCATGCCCCAAATGAAGGTCCAAAGAACCTTATGCCTCCATATTCAAACTTTCACCTGTCAAGTACCTACAAAGACAAACAAGTACGCCCTCCAAGGGTCCACAAGTCACAATATCATGCTAAGTAAGCCATATCTAATAAAAGAACCACCTGAACATGTGCATCAAATCCCCCCTTTTCAAAATAAACAAATACTCAAAGACCTTATACAACTTGCCCAATTTAGATATGGGAGGGGTGTCATAATGCCCTATTGGGTGAACCAATTCCTCAAGTAGGGGATGTTCCCAAGGAGAATCCTTTCTAGGTCATGTATTGAATGTGAGGTGGATGGGGTTAGACTTCTAGGTATGGGGCTTCATGACATACAAGGGCTCGTATTGTCTCATTTATGGGCGCCTTTGGTGAGGGATAGCCACATCCTTTTCCTCTTTTTGTTTTTAAAGCATTATTTTCCAAGCCCTTTATTAGCCATTTATTTTGCATGTGTCACCAAGTTGAAGACAATAAGGGGCACTAAAAAAGAAATACATAGCCCACATACGCTCTACTTTGGTTCGCATGCCTTTCCAAGTTGAAGATAATAAGGGGCACTAAAAAGGAAATGCATAGCCCACAAACGCTCTACCTTGGAAAATGTTATTAATTAATTAGTTATTTACTTTATGGGTCCCTCACTTTTTTGAGAAGTGTTTCATTGCTCTCGAGATCCCAGGGCAAGCTTTTATTGCACAATGTTTTTGCTAGGGCACCTTCGAGCCTAGTGGCCCCTTCTTCCCATGAAATGAGGTACATGCCCTTCTTGGGTCAATAAGCCCGAAAACCTAAAAGATGGGTAAACAGAGGGGAAGAAGTGATGGAAGGTGGCAAGTAAGAACAGGAATGGTACGATGACCCTTCAAGGAGACCCCCCGGTAGAAACCCTTTCCCTGAGGGTGGCCACTTACTAGGAAACCATGACACTCACCAAGGTGAGAAAGGGCAAAAAGCATAATTTCCAAGCAAATGTTTTCAAAATCAAGAAAGGATCCTTAGCAACATGTTCAAATGCTCCAAATATTAAAATGACACTTACCACGATAACGGACTTGTTACCTCATGAAGCAAGACTTGTTGTCCTCTATGGGCTAAGCTAGGTGTGGTGGATGCAACTGCCATCAATTGGATGGTGATGTGTGGTATGATAGGGGCCCCTTCCTACTCATCTACCACTCGGTACTCCATGTCTACAACCTGAGGGCCTCGAGACATCATCTCCTTAGTTATCCCTAGGAATGGGGGATAACGAGCGGGAAATTGATTACAAAAGTGTGAGCTATACACATATTTAGTGTATTCTTACTCACTAGCAGAAAATCTACAAATGGCCATGGCTCAACAACAATCTTCACTCATCGTGGGACAGACTCAATGTCTTCTCCTCCAATCATCAAGCAGACTACTTCCTTGAGCTCTCATCTCTGTTATTGCCCTTCTTCATTTCATCCTATCTATTCCATCCAATGCTCTTCTTCATCGCGGCCTTCATTTTTAATGGGCTGCGTTAGAAGGCCAACCATCACAATGGTTCGTTTCAACTTCCAAGGGAATTTTGAACATTTTCTCAACTTTGCCAAAAATAATTAAATGCTTATTACAAAGTTTTTTTGGGTGAGGATCCAATTCGGATCACCTAGAGCATCTTTCGAGAGGAAGTGGAGCATGTTGAGGGAGAGCGCCCACTTTCCTAGAATATTCCTTCATACGTGTAGTTACAAGTTGTTGGAGCATTTCTTGGGGTGCAACCTCTCTTTGGGCACCATTTCTCCCACACATGTGACCTTGTTGAGTTGGTTGGAGCATTATGAGGGAGCAACACTCATTTTTTGAGCCCAAGTCCATGTTAGAATATAGAAGATGGTGTGCTTGTTTTACCATTGACGATACCCTCGTCACCCAACCATAGGCCGAAGCCACCCTCCGAGCACCTTAACCTTGACTAAGAATTACTTCGGAAGCAAACCCTAGGCTAGATAGCCAAACAAAGGGTAGTGCACCTTTCCCCAAGGATAGCACATCACAAAGAGCTGATCAGATAGTCCAAACCCTAGCCAAGAGATAGTCCAAGCCAATACTGAAAACTTGTTGCTGCTACAGCTGCACCTGCAACCCTCCTCCACATGTGCGCACCAAACTGGGAACTGCAGTGCACACTGTTATCCATCAAAATTGCACTGAGATGGACTTCCAGCGAGCCGCCAAAGTTTGAACATCATTTGTTCAAAATTCAGAGTTCAGAAGTTCAGTTGGTCAAAAAGACCACCCTGTTACTCTACATTTTCCATAAAAAATTGTAATAAGGGGTGTTTGCATGATGAACTTGTAAAAGGTCTTAGCCACCTTAAGTCCTAAGTGTGAGTTATACTCTGGAGTGTTTTTTCACTTACTAATTATATTTTGTCGTTTTCAGGCGATTTATAATTTATGAGTTTTTTCACTCAATCC
>ML838469.1:94329-108308 GCA_009831015.1 Picea engelmannii | reverse complement strand
CCGGACAAGGGGAATGGGATAAATGAGCGGGAGACAAGATGAAACAGTGGTGCTATGATGGGAGCGGACAATGGCTCTTCAGAAATTCCCCAGTGGCAAACCAAAACCTATGGGCACAGGCTTGCTAGGGCACCCTGTCAATTTCCCCAATCATGGTCAAATGGGCCAATGTAAGATCCAAGCAGTTGTTAGAGATAAAAGGAATCAGATGCATATATTTAAAGGTTTCAATGATCAAAAGTGACACATACCATGATACCTGGACCAATTACCTCATGGAGCAAGAACCTCTTCTGATACCAGACCAGGCCGATGGTGATGGATGCTGCTGCTGCTGACAAGACAAATCCGATGGAAGAAGAAAAGGATAGGCCCTCCAGGGCCATGCTCAGGTCAATCCTGCTCTCGGTACTCCATGTCTAGGACCCGTGGGCCTCGAGACACGATCTCCTAGTTATCCCTAAAAATCAGGGATAACAGAGTCAAAACATCTACGAATGTTGAAGGACCATGATGATAATGGTATGTCTAAAGACAAGAGGGTTAAATGTTGAGGTGTTTCTAAGGTAAGGCCTAAACAATGAAACCCTAGGGGAGAAAGGCTCACTAAGGTGTAGAAACCCTAGGCCTTAGTGCTTTCTCCTCCTTCTTTAGCTCATTAACAAGAGAAAAAATGACTAGCTTGAGTGATAAATGCTATGGCTAAGGACAAGAGAATTTGATGATGAAGTGTTGCTAAGGCAAGGATTCATCAATCAAACCCTAGGGAAAACGACTCACTAAGTTGTAGAAACCCTAGGCCTTAGTGCGTTTTCTCCTTCCTTGGCTCAAGGACAAGAATAAAAACGACTAGGCTAGAAGAGTAGGAGTAGAGTGTTGCTATGGCAAGGCTCTATCTAACTTCAACAAATCAAAATGGCTCTTGGCTTATCTTAGTAGGGACATGAAACAAGGACACCAACATGTGCTTGTCCCCTAGGGTTTAATAAATTATAACAACAAAATGCAAATAAACATTACCATAACCATTCAATAAAGAAGTGTTTTGCAGAAATTCACTTACATCCACCAAGCATTCATGTAGCCAAACCCTAGTTGTAAACCTTCCACCAAGAAATTTCCAAAAATAGCCAAGAAAGAGACTCCTTCAACAAGTGCGCATCAATTTTCACCCAAAAACCCTAAAGTAGGGTGCAAATTTCAGACCTCACTTAGTGTGAGTGAAAGATGATGTTTTCAAAAAAAGAGAGTTTTGCTCTCTTACTTATACAATACAAATGACCTTAATTAAATTTTAGGTCACCAAAAGGCCGACAAGGTTAAAATACAAAATAATACTGTTTTACATTAAAATGTCATAAAGGAACCCTAATCAAGCAAATAATGAGGAAGTCATGCCCTTTTAGGGTGACATTAGCCCTTTATAGGGAAAATGTGGTCTCCTGGAGCAAAACGTTAGCCCTCCTTGTGCTTCTAGAAGCTACCACACGTGCCAAACATGTCTCTATTGCCTCCCAAAGCTCCCACATTGCTGGATGATTTCATAGGATGTCCTGGGTGACATCATGGCCTTCCAAGGCCAACGTCCTAGTGGAAAGGGCACAACCCCCCTAGGTAAGGCTCTGCCAGGGTGCCTCTTTGGAACGTCCTCCTCTTTTCCGGTGAAAACCCCTCTGTCCTGTCTCTGCCCCCTGCTGGGGTCTCAGCATCCATCTGGTGGGCTCTTCAACCCCATGGAGGTCCGAACTAATCATCTTCCCATGTGTACCTGTCCAATATGGTACCCGTCCGTCGGGTATGATCCTGCACATCAATAGATACGCCCTCCATGGGCTCATAAGTCACAGGGATCATAGCAATGTCAATCACATCCAATCATCAATTTTATTAAACATGTGCATAAAACCCTTTCTACCTAGTCAAGTGCTCAAAGACATTATACAAATCTCCAAGGCAAGTTTGGAGGAAGTGACAGGGCGTCCTATTGGGCAAGTGTCCATTGGAAATGGGATGTTTTCGGAAGAGATCAAATCCAAGTCATGTTTTAATGGATGAGGTGGTTAAGGGATGTCCTGACAAGGGGTGCAGTGATAGCAGGGAAATACAAGGCTTACCTGTGGGTGTCTTTGTAGAAGGCGAACTGCACCTGTCCTGGATGCAAATGTTTCCAAACCCATTAATGCTTTTTATTCTTTATTCTTTATTGCTTTTTCTTCCAAGAAGCTAATCAGGGGACACTGCCCTGGCATGGTGACCAGTGGTGGCAATGTTACCCACAAGAACTTTCACGAAAATGAGAAGGCTGGCTCGTGATGAGACCCCCTTTTTCTTGGCCATGCAACCAAGAGCCACTACCCTGGCGTGGTAACCAGCTACTAGTAGTGTCATACCGCTAGGTACCCATGGACCTAATAGGCTGGCTCGTGATGAGACCCGCTATCCTCTGACTAGGTCTTGTTTTATTGTTTTTATGGGTCCTTCTTGTTTCTTGCTGAGAAGCTTTTTACTGCTTTCTCGGGGATCGCTGGGCGAAGCATCTCGAGGTTTTATTTTAGGATTTTATCTCTTGCCAGCTTACTTTTACCTTCTGGGCCTTTAGCCCCTTCTTCACACAAGGCAAGGTGCAACCCTTAAATGATTGGCCGACCCAATGCCCGGACCAATGTAATGGGATGGATGAGCGGGAAGTAAGATGGAAAGTGGTAAGTATGATGGGAGCGGACGATGAATTTTCAGAAATCCCCCCAGTGAAAACTCAAAACCTATGGGCACAAGCTTGCTAGGGCATCCTGTCATTCCCCCCAGATATGGTCAAGTGGATAAGTATAAGGTCCAAGCACTCGTTAGAAACAAAAAGAACTAAATGAACATATTCAAAGGTTTTAAGGATTAGAGTGACACATACCATGATACCCAGACTCATTACCTCATGGAGCAAGAACCATCTCTGATACAGGACCAAGCCGAGGTGATGGATGCTACTGCTGCTGACAAAGTGGAGGTGCTGAAAGGAAGAAAATATGTGCCCTCCAGGGCCATGCTCAAGTCAATCTGGCTCTCGGTACTCCATGTCTAGGACCCATGGGCCTCAAGCCATAATCTCCTTAGTTATCCCTAAAAGTGGCGGATAACATCTGGCTCCAACTCGGGGACATGTGCTCACCGTAGAGCGCATGAGAACCTCGGCATCTCTGGCATAACCTGTAACCTACTTGATCTCAATAGCAACTATCAGTAATCATTTGGGGTGGTGATATCACCCCCAACTCATATATATAAAACTGAAAGCAAACATATGTACAAATGTGAAAGCAAACTACTCTAGCATGCAATGCAAATGGTATATACAATGAATGCAAATGCCTACCTACTTACTTGCACTTACCTGTGAAGTCAGGTCCCCTCACCTTGGTGGGGTTTGAGGAGGTGCCCGCTGACCGGTAATGGGTGCCTTCTTCCTTCCAAAGTGGACAAGTTGTAAGAGTTGTCAACTGATTTTCTTCCAACTTTGGAAGGTCCGAGCCAAAATTGAGTGCTTCCTTTGGCATTAGTTGGCTCTCCTTTGTTGGTATCCCACATCCATACTACGTCCCCCTCCATGTACTCTCTGATTTTGAATTTGGTTGTTCCCTGAACCACCCTGGTGTATTGTGCAGAGGGAGGAGGGTGGGATTCTGCCGTAAAGACTTCCTGTTGGGAAGGCCGAATCAATATATCGCTTTCTTCCTTCTTTAGTAATTTTACAGCCCCAAATTCTTTGTTCTCATACTGTCTAGGATACGTTGGTATTCTTCTCTCATGAGCCATTGTATCTGATCTTCCTTTTTTTCAAAGGGCATAACCTTGGGAGAAAATTTAGAAAGATCTTCCATGATTTGCTCATGTGCTTTGTTATTTTTGACGGGGTAACTAGTTTCTTGCACATGGGTTCTGGTCACTGGCACATTTGGGAGACGACCTATTGTTCTATTTTTCAAAGGTATATTCACATAAGTGAGGTCCATCTCAAGGGTACCACCCAACATTGAGGCAAACTTCCTAGACAACAACATCCCCCACACATCTAGGATGTCTACTATCACCATGTCAATGTGGATTACTTTCTCAGGGTATTCTTTAAGGCAAACTTCCACATTTTCAATTACCCCATGTGTGGGTATGGCTTTAGACTCGAAGCCACACACATTTCTATAGGGTCGTGTGACTTTCAGGCCCAATTGTTGCATGACCTTGAGAGACATCATGTTAGCACCGACCCCTGAATCCAACATGCAATTGTTGACGCTCTTATTATTCATTAGCAAGGTCATGAAAAAGGGTGGGTGTTCATCATACTGGACCCTAAAGTGATCAACTTGTAACATAATAGGGGGGTCCATAGGTCCCTTTGCTCCCTTGAAGAAATTATCAAATCTTTCTTTAACAGATGGCACCTTAATGACTTCTCTTAGAGGGATGGTGACGTGCATCTTGGATAGTGCCCCTTCGAAGTCAAAGTTCAAGTCCACCCTTTCGGTCTTGGGTTTTTCATAAGGAAGAATTTTCAAAGGTGAGGGCTTTGTTTGAGTTATTGCAGGAATGGTCAGGATAGGTTGGTTTAGCTTCTTTTGTCTATACACCCGAAATTCTTGTTTCCCCAACTTCTCCATTGATTCTTGGTCCAAGTTGTTTACCATTCTAGCCTTCCTGGCTTCCTCTTTCATGCGTTCTCGGTATTCTTCAGGTGTGATGTTGAGGCAAATCTGGGGGTCTTCTATAACATGGCCTACGTTGTTTATTTGGTCATGGGGTTTGCTAGTCCCAAAAACATCTCCTTCCCATTTGACGAAACCAAATCCTCTCTGTATCAAACAATCATCTCCTTCTATAGAACAATAATCATCCTAGTCTTCAGAGATGTCAGAGGCATCATCGGGACAATCACCCCAATTTGCATCTCTTTCTTGCTCCAGAAGGATGTGACGGGGTTCCATCAAGGCACTATCCCTTATGTATGTTTCTTGCAAAAGTAACACCTCTTCATCACCTAGTGCAATATTCTCGTGGTTGCTAGAAATACTTTGGTCATCCTTTCCCTCAGTCCATGTTATTTCACTAATAATATCTTTTTCTGTCAAGGGAAAAGTTGGCCAACCCTGAAACAAGCTCGGATCTACTAGGTTATAGTCACTAGGTCCATGATCATTTGTTAACAAGGAAAAGGATGTTTGCTCATCTTGCTCAAAATAACCAATTTGTATTAGTGTGGAAGTTCCTTCGAACGATAGTTGGTCATCCGGGTTTTTCTTTGTCCGAGAATGGATTTCCAACATTTCACGAATCCTTTTAACTTTTTGCAAGATATAGGACATACTATCGCTCAGGTTGGTGCTATCATTGCCAGGTTTTGGGAAACGTTGGGGTTGATTGTTAGTATAGACCTGGGGCTCTTCAGATTTTATCCCTGAGTCCTCATTCGTTTGGCCAAAGTATTCAAACCCGAGCTCACTCATATCTTGAATTTCTTGGATTTGACTTGGATTCGTCAAGGTGAATATGGAATCTTGAAAATTAGGTTTCTCATGAGTCGCCAGGTAAGCTTGTAAGATAAAGACTCTTGAGGCAAGGCTTACCGAAAAATGTTGTCTTGAGGAGAATTGACTCAGTGTTCTTCGACAGTGGTGCCAAAATGTTATCGCACAATTTGTAGTTAAGGTAAAAGATGGATGAAAGAAAGGAAAACTGGCGTAACTGAGACTATCCTACCACTGTCACCTCAATAGGATAACTCTTTCTGTTTAGGGTGGTAGGCCCAGGGGAGATGTCCTCGGTGACTTGGGGTTTTGAGAAGGCAAAGGTTTGAAAGGCCAAGTATAATATTCCCCCTCACAAGTCACCACCGATCAGAAAGTCCCGGCTAATCAGCCAATAAAGATAAGTAATAACCAAGAAAGTGTACCTGCCCGAGACAAAGCAACAAGGAAACTATACATGTGCAAGCTTACTTGCTAGTTAGTAATTCATATAATCAAAGACTTTTTGATAATAAGCAATTGACCAATAATATTGATGAAGTAAATCAATGTTTATACAATAGCAATGATTACACAATATCACTTCACAATAAATGCTAAAGAAACTTTGCAATGATGAATGGCAATCAATGTAACAATACTAGGAGCACGCTTTAGCTAATCATTCAATTGCTTTAAAGATAAATAAATGCTACATAGAGATGTTTATAGCATGAATAGATGACGACAACAATAGGGTTAGTGATTGTTAGTCTAAGCTAGGGTTAGAAGGATTAGTAGTTGTTCAAAGTATTTGGATGTGTGTATGATCAAGGTACTCAACGCAAGAAGTCTTAGATCAGTGTGTTATTAGGGCAAATGGACTCAAAACAACTGCAAATGTTGAAGGGCCGTGATGATAAAGGTATGGCTAAAGACAAGAGGGTTAAATGTTGAGGTGTTGCTAAGGCAAAGCCTCAACAATGAAACCCTAGGGGAGAAAGGCTCACTAAGGTGTAGAAACCCTAGGCCTTAGTGCTTTCTCCTCCTTCTTTAGCTCATTAACAAGAGAAAAAAAGGCTAGCTTGAGTGATAAATGCTATGGCTAAGGACAAGAGAATTTGATGATGAAGTGTTGCTAAGGCAAGGATTCATCAATCAAACCCTAGGGAAAACGACTCACTAAGGTGTAGAAACCCTAGGCCTTAGTGCGTTTTCTCCTTCCTTGGCTCAAAGACAAGAATAAAAACAACTAGGCTAGAAGAGTAGGAGTAGAGTGTTGCTATGGCAAGGCTCTATCTAACTTCAACAAATCAAAATGGCTCTTGGCTTATCTTAGTAGGAACATGAAACAAGGACACCAACATGTGCTTGTCCCCTAGGGTTTAATCCAACAAATTATAACAACAAAATGCAAGTAAACAATACCATAACCATTCAATAAAGAAGTTTTTTGCAGAAATTCACTTACATCCACCAAGCATTCATGTAGCCAAACCCTAGTTGTAAACCTTCCACTAAGAAATTTCCAAAAATAGCCAAGAAAGAGAATCCTTCAACAAGTGCACATCAATTTTCAGCCAAAAACCCTAAAGTAGGGCACAAATTTCAGACCTCACTTAGTGTGAGTGAAAGATGATGTTTTCAAAAAAAGAGAGTTTTTCTCTCTTACTTATACAATACAAATGACCTTAATTAAATTTTAGGTCACCAAAAGGCCGACAAGGCCAAAATACAAAATAATATTGTTTTACATTAAAATGTCATAAAGGAACCCTAATCAAGCAAATAATGAGGAAGTCATGCCCTTTTAGGGTGACGTTAGCCCTTTCTAGGGCAAATGTGGCCTCCTGGAGCAAAACGTTAGCCCTCCTTGGGCTTCTAGAAGCTACCACACGTGCCAAACATGCCTCAACTGCCTCCTAAAGCTCCCACATTGCTGGATGACGTCATAGGATGTCCTGAGTGACGTCATGGCCTTCCAATGCCAATGTCCTAGTGGAAAGGGCACAACCCCCCTAGGTAAGGCTCTGCCAGGGTGCCTCTGTGGAACGCCCTTCTCTTTTCCGGTGCAAACCCCTCTGTCCTGTCTCTATCCCCTGCTGGGGTCTCAACATCCATCTGGTGGGCTCTTCAGCCCCATGGAGGTCTGAACTAATCATCTCCCCATGTGTACCTATCCAATATGGTACTTGTCTGTCAAGTATTATCCTGCACATCAACAGATACGCCCTCCATGGGCTCATAAGTCACAGGGATCATAGCAATGTCAATTACATCCAATCATCAATTTTATTAACATGTGCATAAAACCCTTTCTACCTAGTCAAGTGCTCAAAGACATTATACAAATATTCAAGGCAAGTTTGGAGGAAGTGATAGGGCGTCCTATTGGGCAAGTGTCCACTGGAATGGGATGTTTTCGGAAGAGATCAAATCCAAGTCATGTTTTAATGGATGAGGTGGATAAAGGATGTTCTGACAAGGGGTGCAGTGATAGCAGGGAAAGACAAGGCTTACCTGTGGGTGTCTTTGTAGAAGGCGAGCTGCACCTGTCTTGGATGCAAATGTTTCCAAGCCCATTAATGCCTTTTATTCTTTATTGTTTTTTCTTCCAAGAAGATAATCATGGGACACTGCCCTGGCGTGGTGACTAGTGGTGGCAATGTTACCCACAAGCACTTTCACGAAAATGAGAAGGCTGGCTCGTGATGAGACTCCCTTTCTCTTGGCCATGCAACCAAGAGCCACTACCTTGGCGTGGTAACCAACTGCTAGTAGTGTCATACCGCTAGGTACCCATGGACCTAATAGGTTGGCTCGTGATGAGACCCCCTATCCTCTGACTAGGTCTTGTTTTATTATTTTTATGGGTCCTTGTTTCTTGCTGAGAAGCTTTTTACTGCTTTCTTGGGGATCCCTGGGCGAAGCATCTTGAGGTTTTATTTTAGGATTTTATCTCTTGCCAGCTTGCTTTTACCTTTTGGGCCTTTAGCCCCATCTTCCCACAAGGCAAGGTGCAACCCTTAAATGTTTGGCCAACCCAATGCCCGAACCAATGTAATGGGATGGATGAGCGTGAAGTAAGATAGAAAGTGGTAAGTATGACGGGAGCGGATGATGACTTTTCAGAAATCCCCCCAGTGGCAACTCAAAACCTATGGGAACAAGCTTGCTAGGGCATCTTGTCATTCCCCCCAGATATGGTCAAGTGGATAGGTATAAGGTCCAAGCACTCGTTAGAAACAAAAAGAACTAAATGCACATATTCAAAGGTTTTGAGGATCAGAGTGACACATACCATGATACCCAGACTCATTACCTCATGGAGGAAGAACCATCTCTGATACAGGACCAAGTCGAGGTCATGGATGCTGCTGCTGCTGACAAAGTGGAGGCGCTGAAAGGAAGAAAAGATGGGCCCTCCAGCGCCATTCTCAAGTTGATCTGGCTCTCGGTACTCCATGTCTTGGACCCGTGGGCCTCGTGATAGAATCTCCTTAGTTATCCCTAAAAGTGGATAGGTTTCAAAGTATTAGGAGCCTTTGCCTCTTATTGAGGCCTTGTCTTCCACCCTATGGCATCCTTCTGTTGCCTGATGAATGGAGGTCTTGGAGTAGACTGATTTCTCTCCGAATTTGTTAATCGGGTCATAACTTGATTATGAGTCTGGATGAACTGAGTATTCATCTGATCAAGATTCTGAGCTATGAGAGCTACTAGATCTAGTGCATTGTTACTTGACACCTTCGTCTTTTCTTCTACCATGGCACAAGGATACTAAAAAGTGATCAATCTTGGAGTAAAGAACATTCTCTTGGATCTCTGCACTGTATTCTTTGGCTTGTGCCAAAGTGGTGGGTTTCTTATCCCTTAGGATGAAACAAAATTTCCATTCAAATGCATTCACATAGAGGAGACAGACTGCTTCAGATGGGCACAAATCCTTCGGGATTTGGCTATGTAGCTTATCAAATCTGGTATCAAACTCACTCATCGTCTCATTTTCCTTATTTTTAATCTGGATGAATTGAGTTATTAACATTCCACTATCCTTATTTGTTTCCCATATGCTCTTGAACAACTTTGAGAAATATTCATAGGATGCTAGGTGATTGTTAGGCAATCCCTTGAACCACCTTTGAGAATATTCAGTCAGAGATGTGGCCATTAGCTTCATTGCCACATCTTCACGTTCCACTCCTTTATTTTCCATATCTCGAACAATTGCATAGAGGTGTTCTTCAACTGTGACCACATTGTTTCCAAGGAAATTTGGCAACCATTTGTTGGTTTCTTTAGGCATGGTATTGGTATATCTAGAAATAAAGGCCATGTTCAAGGGCTTGTAGAGGCCTTTTTCCCAAGGATGAGCCATTGGTGCAAGGGCTTGTAGAGGCCTTTTTCCCAAGGATGAGCCATTGGTGCAAAGGGGATATTACCGTGGAAAAGAGTCTTAACATCGGGGGAGTCAAATGGAGGCTTTCTTCGATAAACCTTGGAAGGATTGAATCTTCCAGGGGGGAGGGTCTTTTGGGAAGACAGATTATGGGGTGGTGGAGTTGCCATATGAGCTTTAGCTCATCAAAGGAGGGGAAGGGAAAGGGAACTTCCCTCAAGTAGAGTCTCCAGGAAAGCTAGGGTAAAAGATTTTTGGTCAAAGCTTGTTAAAGTGTCGTTAGGGCACTAAAGAGGATTCAAAATCCTCCTTGGCAAATATGCCAAAATTTTATAACATGGATTGTAGGTTGGGAAAAGCCCGACCCAATCCACAAACGTGAGACAACTATGTGAATAACTACCCACTTTCACCTTAGATAGATACTCCCATCTCTTTAGTGATGATAAATCACCACAAGGGGGGAATCCTAGTGACTCTAATGGAATTGAGATGAAAAGTGAAGTAGTGAAGAGTGAAACTCCTGTGGGTCAAGTTTAGAAGTGAAAAGAGGCTTGGAAAATGGTCTTGTTGATAAGGGTAGGTTGCCAAAGTGTAGTGTACCTGCAAGAGAGTGTTGTACCTACCCAAGACAAGACAATTTATCAAAATACAATCCAGATAATCAAAGGGACAAGCAAGTGAAACTTGTTGTCCTAAATTACAACAATAAACAAATATATATATATATATATATATATATATATATATATATATATATATATATATATCAGCAAAGAAAAGAGTTATTAACTGCAGAATTAACCATCAAAAACACAAAATATTTATTGGACAATAAATAACTAAACAAGTAGATAATTTTCCAATACTTAAGCATAAAATTTGATGGCAAAATGAGGCTGCAAAATGATGTTATTAGAAGTATATTAGGGCATTCAATTGGCTGTAGAAAAATATTTGCTACAACAACAACTTCTACTCAATGAAATCAACAAACAATTTTCCCAAAAGATAGCCAATACTAAGTAGATTAACAATAGCAAGTAACCAACTATTTTCAATGGTATAAGAGTGAGATATAAGAGATTAAAGAGTGATTTTGCAGAAGCCCTAGTGGCCATAGCATATTTTCCTCTCGATTCCGATAAGCTATTACACTAAGGGGTTTCTTCAAGTATTATGCCCAAAATGACCTCCTTAGTGAATTTAATTAAAATACGCTCCATAATAACTCAATATTACGGAAATCGTCGGAATCCAATGAAGCCAAAGACAAGATGTGCGGAATGGATCCTGATGATGAAATATGGTGAATAATGTAAGTCGGGCCTCATAAAGCTCCTCAATATCTCCTGAACTCACTATCACCCCCATCTGGCTACTGTGGCAGGCATCCCACTCTATAACATAAAAACATCCAAAAATGGGGACATTACAAACAACAACAAGAAATAGTGTTCGGAAATATGACAATTGATCATGAAAAGTAAGCACTAAACAAGTAGATTATTGTCCAATTGCTAGATGTAGTTTTTGAACAAGTTAAGCCACTTATAAATAGGTGTATATAGCAATTTAATGTAGTTTTTACTGGTTGTAGCAAACTTTTATAACAGCAGCAAGAAATACTTGAAGTTTGCTATAGTTAGAGTTAGTAATGTTAGTAGGATGTTTGAGAGAGTGAGAAAATTGATTTTAGCAACTACTTTCACCACAAGAACAATCTTAGATCAGTGTTGTTGTCTAGTAGGGCTTATGGAGTCTCAAATGCATTAGCTTGAGGATTGATCTATGTGAAACAAAAGAGGTAGTGTCTAAATGCTAAGGTGCAAGCACGTTTGGGCCTTAGGCTTTAGACTTTGAGGAAGAAGGTACTTAGGGTGCAAACACATTTAGGCCCTAGGTGTTGTTTTTCTCTTCTTCTAGCTTCACTTAGGTCAAGGATCAAATTTGAGGGTTAAAACCCTAAAGTGAAAGCACTTTTGGGCCTTAGGCTATTAACCTAACAAGGATGCTTCACAAACTTGGACAAATAAAACTTTGTGAGGAAGAGAAGCACTTATCTCTTCCTCTTAGAGTTTCAACGAAACAAAGATACTTGCAACAAGATAGCAATTTAACCATTAACATTAGCAAGGAAAGATAAAATTGCATAAAATTACTTACTTCTTGCAAGTAGCATGCAAATTCAAACCCCAAATGCAAAAATTATCCATCCAAAAGTGAAACACATCCATAAAATTCCTCCTCCAAGACTAGTGCATGAGAGAGAGAGAGCCAAAGAGCCCTAAAAGGAGAAAATTTTAAAAGTGTTACCCCCCAAGTGTGAGGTGAAAAGTGATGAGAAAAATGAATAGTAGCACTAGCCTTTATATATAAGGCTAGGCCCAATGCTTTTTCCACATAATATGTAAAAATTCAAAAAGAAGTGGGGTTGACCCCTCATTTAACCTCCTAAAAATGCTAAAATGCAAAATATACATCATGTGCCACACGTGTGGTTATGTCAAGCCCTCCAAGGCTAGGGGAGGGCCTCCCAAGGCCACGTGGCATCATCCAAAGGTGGAGTGATGGAAATGGTGTGTCTCCTCATCCATGGTCATGCCAAATCATCATTGGTACCCTAATTGTCTATCAAACCCTAGTACGATCAAACCTTAGATGACGTCATCATCAAATGGAGGCCAAAGTCCAGGATCCAGGGTGCTACGTCCAAGGAAAAGGAGGATGCATCTCTTCTTTGAGTGATATCTAGCTATTTGTTGTTGCAACGTCCTCGATCCAGTGAATAATAAGCCCTGGGTTACTCTGCCCAACTTGTGGGATTTCAACCCATTTGTGTGCTATCTTGGCCAAAATATGCTCAAACCAAGCCCATCTATCCATTGTCCAAGGTTATGAAAGTGTGAGAGATCATGTCGGAAGGTGGAAAGTCACTGAATGACTCATTGCTTTGCATCACACTTGCCAAAGTCCTGCAATAAAGGCACAACGTCCTGGGTGAGATTCGAGGACATCCCTCAAGAACCATGTAAAGGCCAAAGAAGAGTATAAGACAAGGTAAACCAATGTTCATAAGAGATATTAGTCCTTAAATCATGCAAAGTAAGCTATTACTTGATATATAAGCTATGTAAACAATTCACCCCATTATCCCCTTCAAGCATCACACAAGACCAAGACCTCATGTGAGTTGGCAAGTTTGAATATGGGAGGGCCTTCATCCAACACTATTAGGTGTGCCAACCTAAACAGTATATAAAAGAGCCAGGTAGAGGGATAGGTCTCGAGGGAAGCAATGAAAGAAAGAAATCCTTCAAGAGCAAGTGTGATAGTGATATGAAATTTGGGCTTACTTCATGGCTTATGGTGTCATTAAGTCCATTTCTATGAGCGCCTTTGTAGAGGGAGAGATTGCTGCTTGAGATACCCTTTCCTTGGTACTTTTTCCATTTCGAACCCCTTAATTTCCTTTTGATACCCATTTATTTGTAAGTCCTCTTTATGGGTTTCCAACTTTCATTCCTTTTTCCTAGGCGGTGACAGGATAGGACTAGGGCACAGAAGCTGAGCACCAAGGTGAAACAAGGAAACAAACACAATTTCCCAAGTGAGTGATCCATTATCCAACTTCAACCAATGATTTGTTAATGTTTATGCCATTATTATAGTTCTTTGCATTTCAATAAATAAGAGCATCATAAGAACAAGATCACTAAGAAATACACATTCACAAGAGACACAACATTTATCCTAGGAAACCCTCTAGGGGAAGAAAACCCAACAAAAACTTCCTTATCATAAATAGCTTATACAATGTTCAAGAGATAACTCAAACCAATACAGATAGTCCTCCCCAAGAGATGCGCCACTCTTCTTCTCCTCTCTCTAGCTGGTAATTGCAGCTTGCCTCATAAGAGAATGAGCCAGTGAGTTGTGTGTTAGAAGTGAGGCGCTAGCCTCCTATATATACAAGACTGGCACGTGTGAGAGGGTTTCACTGGCAGGGTCGACCTCTCACTCTAGGTGGGTAAACCCACCTTTAATTAATTCTGGGTCTTCAATAATAACTGTTGGGGCCGACTTCT
>ML838469.1:83969-94229 GCA_009831015.1 Picea engelmannii | reverse complement strand
CAACATTTATCCTGGGAAACCCTCTAGGGGAAGAAAACCCAGCAAAAACTTCCTTATCATAAATAGCTTATACAATGTTCAAGAGATAACTCAAACCAATACAGAAAAGTCATCCTCAAGAGATACGCCACCCTTCTTCTCCTCTCTCCAACTTGAAATTGCAGCTTGCCTCATAAGAGAATATGCAAGTGAAGTGTGTGTAAGAAGTGAGGCGCTAGCCTCTTATTTATATCAATCTGGCACGTGTGAAGAGTCACCATCTGGCAGGGCCGACCTCTCACTCTGGGTGGGTAAACCCACCTTTAATTAATTCTGGCCCTTCCATTATAACTGTTGGGGCCGACTTCTTATTCAACACTTTGTAATTCTCCGATGACCAATCTGCAAAAGGGGATTTGGTGCTTATACAATTACCGACATGATTAATCCTCAATGGGGATTAATCTAATAACAATAATAATTATAATGACATGATTAATCCTCAATAGGGATTTAATCCAATAATAATAATAACATGATTAATCCACAATGGGGATTTAATCCAATAACAAAATAATAATAAGAATGCTCTTCGCAGTTACATTATTTCAACACAGATCTCTTTCTTGGGAAAGAAAGTGGAAGTTTTTTTTTTCTTTTTGTAGATTTTTTATGGGAAAAAGAGGGCAGAATCATTCAGATCCATTCCTGTAACTATTTGTGTGGAATTTGAAGAAACCAAGTGTAAATCTGAATTCCTCTAAAAAACACCCAATTTCAAAAAACAATCGTCCCAATAGAGTTTGAGAAGTGGAAATATCACTGATTTAAAATAAACTATTCTAGGTTTTTTTTGGTGATGGCTGCACATATTGCAAAGTATATATATTTGGACAAATTACCCATATTTCCGTCAGAAGAATGCTTGTAGATGAAGAATACCTATGGAATTTCATAATTGTGGCCATGATAGAGATTCCAATCAATATTAACGAAGTTATGGTTATTTCAAATTTGCTCCTCAAAACCCTAGCTATGCAAAGGAGCTCCATTCAAAAGTAAGCTATTTCTCCAAAAACCTTGTTTTGTTTTTGGGTTATAGCACGCAAGATGGCTTTTCAGGAATAGTTGATGGTCTTAGTCTTGAAGAATACTTACATAGGATGAAGTCATGTTGGAAAGGGAATTTGAGAGCTTGGGTAAACTATTGTTTAAGAGAAGATGTTTTCATATGGTGGGAGTTGCTTAACTATGACAAGATGAAGACATTTTCAGATGAAGCATATGAACAAGTATTTTTAGACTAGTGGTCTCATGTTGTGAAGAAGGATCAACATAGATATAAGGGTTTGTTTTTAGGTAAAGGGTTTATTTTCAAGTAAACACTTCCTATTTATAGGTTCATGGATTTCTTCAATAGGAAAAAGGTTATTGTTTTTATAAACCTTAGTAGGAAGCATAGTTTTATCAATGTTAACTTGACTAAAGATTTCAAGTCCCCACAAAAGCATATTCAAAGCACATAGGTTGAGGGTGAGAATAGTCAATTTTTTCAAGATTTGAAGATTACCGTGGATAAATATGTTTTTCATTCAGATTTCCATGCTCTAGATATGGATGTGGATATTATTTTTGGATATCCTTGGATGGACTTAGTTGGTACAGTTAATATTAATGTGCAAAACAAGTTTACGAACCTTTGGTACAAGAAAAAGAAAATCAAACGGCTAGATATTTCTTTCACTAAAGAAGAAGGGCCTAAGGAGGTACATGGGGTATTGATTACATGGAAACTAATTGGAATACCTGTGGACACATCAGATGAAGCATTCAAGGTTGAATAAAAAGAGGAATCCACAACAACACTTGAAGGAGAGCCTCGAGAAGGGAATAAAAAGGAAGAAGAATCTAAGGAGCTACATGACTCAAAGGAACCACGTGTTAAAGACTCAAAGAAAGAAGAACCAATAGCTAAGGTTGTTGCATATCGCTACCCACACCACCTTGAGAAATAATAGGCCTCAATTCAAGGTCATGAGCATCAACAACCCTGCTATGGATTTACATGGAACCAGAACAATGCCCAGTATAGAGGTACACAGAGGAATAAAAGCAATGCATGGAGATATTAGAGTATCACAGCAAAAAGGTGGAACCAAAGGAGCGACCAAAATCAAGATCATGGTGGTATGGCCATAGTTGGACCCCATGTCCACATATCACTAGGATGGATGGATGCCCGTGCTTGGTACCAATTGATTACATTGCTTAGCAGATCGTATTATATGGCTTCCACTCATGTTTCGAGAATGAAACATGTGAAAGGGGATGGAATGTAATGTACTCTAAGTCACTGTCACTGTGTTTGGTGAATTTCAAGAAAAAAATTCGAAATTCATTAAATTTCAAAGTAAATCGAATAAATTCATTTGAGTTCGGTGAATCTGAAGATGATTTCCAAAGCAAATTCAAACTTGAATAAATTTGGCATTAAATTCGGTTTAATTCGTTTGAGTTCATTTATTTTTGCCTTTGAAATTCGATTTGTTGTTTGTTTTTTGGTACCTAAGAAATTATTAAAAAAAAACCTAGGATGAGTGTTGTGTAGACTTGCATTATCCTTCCTTAGCGTATAATATTCTTCCTACCCTGACGCCATGTTCATTTCCTCGGATCTATGCATATGGTATTACATTTCCTGCGTGGCGTTGCATTCATGTACTCCAGGCTCTGCGTTTGATACTACTCCACTTGTCCGACATCGACTCCAGACACATCAGTCACAGAGTCACAAGTTACAACGTGATAGGTGATAGGCCCCGGGGTTAACTGTGAAGGACCTTCGAGTGTCGACCAAGGTTCATTTGAACAATTTTGTAGGTGACATGTGTTACCCCCCCATGCTTAGGGGTAATAAGAGGAGATCATGTCTCATGGCCCACGATGAAGACAATGATCCTGATTGTTACCCCCCCCAACCTAGGGGTAACTAAGGATATGATGTCTCAAGGTCCGCAGGTAGCAGACATGGAGTGTCGAGAGCCAGGTTGACCAACAGAGCCCACATTGAGCAGATAGAGCCCCTCCTGTCCACCACGCATCACCACACATTGTCAGCAGCATAACAACATTTGCCACACTAGCTTGGCCCACAGAGGACAATAGGTCTTGCTTCATGAGGTAACAAGTCCAGTCTCATGGTAAGTGTCACTTTAATATTTGAAGCATTTGAGCATGTTGCAAAGAGTCCTTTCTTGATTATGGAACGTTTTCCTGGAAATTATATCTTTTGCCTTATTTCACCTTGGTGGTTGTCATGGTATCCTAGTAAGTGGGTCACCCTCGGGAAAACGGTTGCTGGGGNGGGGGGGGGGGGTTCTTGAAGGGTCATCACACCTCTCCTACTCATACTTACCACTTTCCATACTTCTTCTCCTATGTTTCCTCATCTTTTGGGTTTTCGGGTTCATTGACCCCAAGAAGGGCTTGTACCTCATTTCATGGGAAGAAGGGGCTAAAGCCCATAGGTGTAGCAACTAGCACTATAAAAATCAAAAGCCATAATCTATCCTTCTAGATGCTCTCCCTAAGGTCCTGAGAACCATGAAACGCTTCTCCATAAAAAAAATGAATGACCTTTAAAAAGAAAATAAATAAAAGTGTCCCGCTTGATGGGGGGAATGTATGGCGATGTTCTTTAATTTCCAGTGCACATGGCACTCAATGTGTTCTAACTTCAAGTGGAATTGCGGTGCTCTTTTCCTTTCCATTGCACATAGCACTCAATGTTCGGATCATAAAAAAAAAGGCAAATAAAGGGCTTGAAAAAATGTTGCATTGCAAATGAAGGGATGCAATGCACCCTACACAAAGGCACCCATAGATGAGACAATATGAGCCCTTGATATACCAAGAACCCCATGTCCAAGAGTTTTTTTTCCTCATCCACCTCATAGTCATTACATGATCTACAGAGGGTCTTCTTGTGAAACATTCCTTGACTTCGGGATTGACCTACCCAATAGGGCACCATGACACCCCTTCGATACCTAAATTTGGCAAAGTTTATAAGGTCTTTGAGCATTTGTTTAATTTGAAAAGGAGGGACTTAATGCACTTGTTTGGGTGGTTCTTTTATTAAATGTGGATTACTTTGTATGATTCATATGACTTGTGGACCCTTGGAGGGCGTATTTGCTTGTCTTTGCAGGACCGTGCCCGACGAAAGTCATTCATGAAGGGACTATGCTGCTTGGACCTTCATAGGGGCCTGAAATCTGATTGGATGGATGTTGTGCCCCATGTTGTGCCCCACACATTGGAGGCCTAGGATGGTGAGCTTTGCACCTTGGATGATGTCTCTAACACATGAACGAGACCCAGAACCATAAAAAGGAGATGACATCACCCTCCTATGCCCAAACGTCCCTCTCTTGTAGCATGACGTCATACATTGAGGAGATTGTTGGGTGTATTTTGTGCACTTGGTGGTGTTGTGGGCTTGTGACCCCACACTTTTGCTTGATTTGGGGATGACGTGGTACATTTATAGCATGACGTCCTAGCCTTTGGAGGCTTACCTTCACACGTGCCACCTTGAAGAAGAGTCTTGTGGGCTTACATGCCATTATTTTGTCATTTTTATCATATTGTAGCCTATGTGGGCAGAAAGAGCAAAACGTTTTGCTACTTAAGCATTGTGAATTTTGTTTTGACCTAAAATTAAGGATTTGATTATAAATATTCATAAACATGACTTGGGTTTTCCTCTATAAATAGAGACAAGTCATTTTCATTTGAACATAACTCACTTGTGAGGGTTATTCCTCCTTATGGAAAATTTTGGCCTCTTTATTTTCTCTTGTGCATTGTGGAAAAAGGCTTGTCTTTGGCATTTTGGAGCAAATTGATTTCTCTTGAGGCTATATCTTGGATGAATGTGGATAATCTTTGGTAAAGAATAGGGTTTGGCATCTATCTTCTTGGATTTGTGAGTATATTTCTGCAATTTCTTATCTTTGTTAAAGGATTTTAAATTTTAAAACCCTAGGAGAAATACAAAGGTGTACATCCTGCACTACCCCGACGCCGCGTTCATTTCCTCGGATCTATGCGTATGGTATTACTTTTCTTGCACAACACATAATTCATTTACTCCAGCCTCCGCGTTTGATACTACTCCACCTTCCCGACATCGCTTCCAGGATCATCATTCACAGAGTCACAAGTTACAATGTTGTTATCCCCTACCCTAGGGATAACTAAGGAGATCATGTCTCGAGGCCCACAGGTCCTAGACATGGATTGTCGAGAGCCAGATGACTTGAGCATGGCCCCGGAGGGCCCCTCTTTTCTTCATTGGTGCCCATTTATCTTCCCCTTTGAGATGCTTCGCCCAGGGATTCCCGAGAAAGCAGTAAAAAGATTCTCATTAAGAAAAGGGAACCTATGAGATAAATAAACACTCAAGGTATTAGTTGGTGGATAGGAGGTCTCATCACGAGCTGACCTATTATGACCATGGGCAAGTAGCGGTATGACACTACCACCTATCTGGTCACCAAACACCCTGGCTCTTGGTGGCATAGCCAAGAGAAAGGGGGTCTCATCACGAGCCAACCTTCTCATCTCCGTGAAATGTTTGTGGATAACGTTGTCACCTCTGGTCACCAAGTCAGGAAAGTGTCCCTCAACTCTTCCCTTGAAGCACAAAAGAAAAAGATCAAAAGATAATAAAGCTAAGAGTAAAAGGAAATAAATGGGATAGGAAACAATGGCATCTATGACAAGGTGCAACTCGCCCTCTACAAAGGCAACCACATGTAAGACTTACATTTCCCTATTGTCACTGCACCCCATGCCCAAACACTTACCCCACGACACCTCATACACTTACATGACCTGGATTGGCTCTCGCCTGGGAAACACCCCAAACTTAAGGAGGATTAGCCCAATAGGACACCCTGAGACCTTCTCCAAACTTGACTTGTTAAATTGCATAACGTCTTTGAGCATTTGTCTAGGTAAAGGGGGGTTTGATGCACATGTTTGGGTAATTTAATTATTGGATGTGATTTACATGTTATGATCCCTGTGACTTATGAACCCCTGGAGGGCGTACTTGTTGTTGTTGCAGGACCTTGCCCGGTGGACATGTACACATGAAGGAATGATTAGCTCAGACCTTCATGGGTCTGAAAGCCCACAGATGGATGTTGTAACCCCAGCCAGGGGCAAGAAGACATCGAAGATTTTCACCAGGAAGAAAGAAGGGCATCACCTTGGAGGCACCCTCGTAGACCTAGACCTAGGGGGATCTTGCTCTTCCACATGGACGTTGGCCCTAGAAGGATCATGACATCATCATCATGACCTTGGTTGTCATCCAAAGCTAGGGCTTGCATTTTGGAGGCAGTTGTGAGCTGGGTGGCACGTGTGGGCATCATCTGGGGCCTTTGGAGGCCAAATGTTCTGCATCTTGAGCCCAAGATTCCACCCTAGGGGCTCAATGTCATCCTAGAAGGGCATGACGTCACCCTTAGAGATGTTTTAGGATGTTAATTAATTTTATTTATGTAAAAATAATAGGATTTTAATGTAAATTGGCCACGTTGGCCTTTTATTTGACCAAAATTTAATTAAAGGTCAAAGTTTTGTATAAATAGAGATAAAATACTCTCATTTTATCATCATAACTCATCACACAACAAGTGTGGTCTGAAATTTGCGCCCTTTTTGGGAGTTATTGGCTGAAATAGGGAGGCACACTTGTTTTGGAGGCTAAAATTTGCAACTTGGATCATTTCTTGGTGAAGTTACTTGGCAATCTAGGGTTTTATTGCTTGATTATTCTTGGTGAAGTAAGTACATCTGCAATTTTCATTTGATTTTAAATGGTTATGGTATATTTGCTTATTCATGTTAAAGATTATGAAATTGCTTACTTGACAAACCCTAGGAATAAGGACTTAAGATACTACTTCTTTGCTCTTCATTTGCTAGACTTTACTAAGGTGATTTGACCTAGATAAACTTCTAAAGCCCTAAAATACTAGCTCTTTAGAAGCCATTGTCTAGTTATTGTTGCTCTTAAAATCTTTCAATAGTCTAAGGAGGAGGAAGGCGCTAGGGCCTAGAAGTGCCTACTCTCTAGTAGCTCACCCCCTTAAAGCTTGGATCTTAGAAGAATTAAAGTGCTAACTCTTCTAAGATTCATCTTTTACTTAGACAAGTAAAATCATTTTGTTACTACTTCCAAGAGAAAGACGTCACCTATAGACTCCATTACCCCTTAAAGGCACTAGTCCACTTGCTTTAGTGAATGATTGATCAAACAAACACTCAAATTCTCTTCCTTGAAGCTTTTGCTAACTTCTACTAACCCTAAACTAAATTAATTCACTAGTTAATTTGCTGCTGTTGCAAATCACTTCTACAACCATACTAATTTACTTTAATTTGCTGCATACACCTACATAACTTGCATCTAACTCACTCAGAAATTGCTTGTGATAATTACCAAACAATCTACTTGATAAATACTAAGTTACATGATGTTTTCTTGCAATTCTAAGCACTAATACTTGCTGCTGTTACAAAAGATTGCTACAGCCATCTAACTGCAGCAAATTCTCCGCAAAACTGACATTTAAAGCTAGCTAGACATTGCCAAAATTGCTTGTGACAATTGATTATCATTCTGCCTAGTTAAAACTGCCTTTTCATTGTCTTTTTCAAGCAATTCCAAGGCATTTTTTGGCAGCTGTTATAAAATATCTATTGCTGTTGTAAACTTTCATGTTGCTGCAATTTTATATCAGCTAGCTTATATTTCAAAGGTTCATGGTCTTATGAAGCACTAACATCATTTTGTACTTGAAAGTTGCCACATTTTCCCTTTGTTGTCTTGTTCTGGGCAGGTACACTTCATCTTCACATTGCTTCATCTCTTAAAGACCTAAAGAACCTTTTGACTTGAGTGACCGGTGAGAGGGGGGTATTCTTGCATCCTTGCCTTAGTTTCATCAACCCTTTAGGTCACTGGGGATGTCTCCCTTGGGGTAATCTTGATATACTCCTAAATAGAAAGGGGTTTTCTATTAAGGTGATAGTGATAGGTCACCCCCTTGTTACGCCAATCTTGCCTCCCTTGCCTTTGGCTTTGGGCAAGTACAGATTGTGCGTTAACAAACGTGATAGGCGATAGGCCCCAGGGTTAATTGTTAAGGACCTTTGAGTGTCGACCAAGGTTAATTTGAACAATTTTGTAGGTAACATGTGTTACCCCCCCATGCCTAGGGGTAACAAGAGGAGATCATGTCTCATGGCCTAGGATGAAGACAGTGATCCTGATTGTTACCC
Organism: Picea engelmannii; assembly: GCA_009831015.1. NCBI lineage: Eukaryota > Viridiplantae > Streptophyta > Pinopsida > Pinales > Pinaceae > Picea > Picea engelmannii. The sequence continues at coordinate 85,889 of ML838469.1, read as the reverse complement.
CCCCCGCCTAGGGGTAACTAAGGATATGATGTCTCGAGGTCCACATGTAGTAGACATGGAGTTCTAAGAGCCAAGTTGACCAATAGAGCCCACATTGAACAGATAGAGCCCCTCCTGTCCACCACGCATCACCACTCATTGTCAGCAGCATAACTACATCTTCCACACCAGCTTGGCCCACAAACGACAACAGGTCTTGCTTCATGAGGTAACAAGTCCAGTCTCATGGTAAGTGTCACTTTAATATTTGAAGCATTTGAGCATGTTGCAGAGAGTCCTTTCTTGATTATGGAATGTTTGCTTGGAAATTATATCTTTTGCCTTATTTCACATTGGTGGTTGTCATGGTATCCTAGTAAGTGGTTCACCCTTGGGAAAGGGTTGCTATGGGGGGGGGGGTTTCTTGAAGCGTCATCGCACCGTTCCTACTCATACTTACCACTTTCCATACTTCTTCCCCTTCGTTTCCTCATATTTTGGGTTGTCGGGTTCATTGACCCCAAGAAGGGCTTGTACCTTGTTATCGCTCAGTTTGTAGTTTAGGTCAAGTAGCTGAAGGGTAAGGGTCAAACTGGCGTAACAAGAGCTTCCCCACCCATTGTCACATCGATGGGGGGCTCTTTCTATTTAGGGTGGCTAAGCCTAAGGGAGACGTCCCTGGCAATCTGGGGTTTTGAAAGGAAAAGGGTCAAAGGCTTAAAGTTAATTTCCCCTTCACAGATTACCGCCAAGAAGATAGTCAAATGAAGAAAAACCACAGAAGAGGCACCTGCTTGCGAGACAAGACAAAAATGGCACTAGTACATGCAACAGTGGTTAATACTTCATTAATAAATGACTATCAATATTTAATGTACATGAGCATAAATAACAGTAAATATTGACGAAGTCAATGTTTGCAATAATGACAATGGCATATAATACTTGTCAATAAACACTGAATAATATAGCATTTAATGAAATAATCAATCCTTGAGTTAAATCAATACATTAAATATCATTAATTGCTCACATACTATAAGTTGCTGTGTCACTATGCTAGAGATGACGTCAGCTCTTTCTAGGGTTAGTATGATAGACAAGAAGGTCAACGTTTTGTTATTTAGCCAATGAAAACTATCAATACATCAATGTCTATCACAGGATGACCAAGCCGCAGTATTTTCTATCAACCAAAAGCTCAAATAAGGCATGACGTCATCATCAATTTCTAGGTTAGTAGACGTTAGGGTTAGTTAGGGTTTCGAATTTTGAGAGTTTTGAAAGATTGTTTTGGCACAACAAGCTCAATGTTGGAGAGAAAAAACCAGTGCCTTAGGGTATTATGGAGTCAAAAGTAAGGGCAAGGTCTCAGGAGGATCAAAATCTAAAGACTAGAGAGTTAGGTTCTATGGTGCTTCAATGGCAGGGCCCTAGAATCAAAACCCTAAGGGAAGGAGGCTCATTCCGGTGTTGCTTAAGCAAGGCCTCATGCTCCTTCCTCTTTCTTTAAATATTCTTGGCAAAACGGCTAGCTTTAAAACACAAATCTAAAGGAGAAAGGTGTTGCAAGAGCAAGGCCCTTCAAACCCTAAAAAGTCAAAACCCTAGGTGTAGAATCAACTAGGCCTAGGACGTCTCCTTTCTTCAATCTATATCTCAAAGCTAACTCAGAAAAAGGATGATTAGTGTAGCAACGGCTAGGTTATATCTTCCTTAATCAATGGCTAAAACACATTTCTCAATCATGGGGACATATAGCAAGGACCTACTTGTAATAGCAAATTTAAGAGATTAGACCTACAACCATTCATTCAAGAAGTTTTGCATGAAAAATACACTTACAAATCATGAAGAATGCTCATCAAACCCTAGTTGTAAACCTTCCAATGAGAGAAACACCATAATATGCCAAGAAAATCCTCCAATCAAGAGTTGCGC
>ML838469.1:53596-63670 GCA_009831015.1 Picea engelmannii | reverse complement strand
TAAAAGACTGATTGTTTCACACATGTCTTCGGTTGACTGGTAACTGGTCATGCCTTGATCCAAAACTTCAACTTCGTCATTTCTGTCTTCTGAGAGAGCCAAGAGGTGCGTTGAGTTAGGGCGCATCTGAATATCTTCTTCTTGGGTGAGATGCTCCATCACAAGGTGCCGGATTGGAGATTTAGGGTTTCTGCAACTGCTTCTGCTAGTAACCCTAGATGCAGTGTTTTTGGAAGCTACTCCTGCTAGTAACCCTAGCAGCAGTTCCTCAATGAGCTCAATATCTAGCGGCTATGCTTCCTTCCAACGTTTTAGGCTGACTGAAGGGGGTGTGGGCCCATAACTTGTTAGAATATAGAAGATTATGCTCGTTTTACCATTGACGATACCCTCGTCACCCAACTACAGGCCGAAGCCACCCTCCGAGCACCTTGACCTTGACAGAGAAGAGAATCCTGGTAGCAATCCAATAGCCAAGATAGGCTAATGTAGCAAGCAAGAATAGAACCCAAGCTGATCAGATAATCCCACCCAGAGGCTAGCGCACACCTTCCCAGAAACTTGCGCACAAGCTGCAACTGCATCTGCGCAGATCCAGTTCACTCTGCAACTGCTGAGATGAGAATAATGAGAACTGGTGCCCTGTATTTATATTTGTCTGGGCAGTTTAACTGGGGCCGACTTCTCCTTCTGGGTATTAATAAATTCATATTAAATATATTTCTGCAGCCGACAACCTGTCTAGGGTTTTCTTCATTTCTTTGCTTCCTTCCGGAGTATTCTAATCTCGTCATAGGTCACAATAGAGGTTCATACCTCCCGAAGCTACCATAATATTAACAGTAGCACTCTAGTAGCATTGCTTCATTAAGCTTCATACATTTATTTCAAGTTTGATCTAGAGAAGAAGGAAATCGCTAGGGCCTAGGGTTACCTACTTTCTAGCATATTTTCCTTCTAGGGTCTTAGATATTGAGGCCTTAGGTTAATCATCTTTCCTTTCCTTTAGCTCATCTATTATCATTTGTTGTTTCCCTCTAAGAATTGTCGTTGCAAACTTTGACTCCATTTACCCTAAAAGGCACTAGTTCACACCTTACAAGTGATTGATTGACTAAAACAACTCTTAAACCATCTACCTTAAGACCTTTACTAACTATTTCTAACTTTAGATTAGACTAACTTACTAACTAATTTGCTGCTGTTGCAAAAGATTGCTACAATCATCTATAACAACAACAAATTCATTTTAAAAGCTAGATTTAAAGCTGATTATACATTGCTATCATTGCTTTTGACAATTACTCTCACTTTGTCAAGTTTGTGTTATCATTTCTTGTCATTTTTGAAACTTTATTGAGGCATAATTGTGAAGCTATTGCTAAATATATATTGCTGTTATAAATACTTCTATTACTTCAGCTTTTACATCAGCGTGTTTATTTTATCAAAAGTCTATGGTTTTATGAAGCACTAACATCATATGGTACTTACAAATAGCATCTTTTCTTGTTGTCTTGTTCTGGGCAGGTACACTTAAATATTATTTTGGTTCATTTCATTTAAACCCTTGGAACTTTTGATCAGAGTGACCCGTGAGAGGGGTGGGACTTTCTTAATATTTTTCCTTAGCCTTCTCAAACCCCCAGGTCACTGGGGATGTCTCCCCTGGGGTACCACTCCTAAATAGAAAGAGGTGTCTTATTAAGGTGACAATGATAGGGCATCCTCCTTGTTATGTCAATTTAGTCTTCACTTGCCTTTGGCTTTGGGCAAGTACAAATTGCGCGATAACAGGTTGAAGGGGATTTGCTTACTACTGTAATTAAATTAATGCTACAACCTTTAGGGCTGAAGCAAAACATTCTCTTAAAGTTGTCTTTCTCTCAATTCTGACCGTTGAAAGTTGCATACAAATATTCGAAACTAATCTACAAGTTAAGGGATTTTCATTGGAATACTTGTTTGCCGATTTTAATGGTTGGAATTCGCTGTTGTAACAAAAGTTTGTTATAGCCATATAGGGCTTGTTGCCACCTAATACACACCTACAAACATGGAGAAGTCTCCAACCCACTTGGTGTGTCCTTGGGGGCACAAACCTGAGTCTAGACCCATTGTCACCTCAATCTAGACTCCTTCCATCTAGGCCCACTCCTAGGGAAGCCAAGGGGGGTAGACCCTATTAAACTATGTGAAATATTTATTAAAGTTCTAGGAGTTAATTAATTTATGGATTGAGGAGACCCAACCCAATGATAAGCAACAATGCAAAATGCAATTCTTTCAATGACAGGCAAATCCTTTTTTTTACAAAATAACAACTAGACCAGTGCCTAAAGATTACCCTGCTCAAATGGTCTTTTCTCCATCACTTTAGAGGAGAGGTAGTCACCTCAAGGGGGGGAATCTCAGTGAACCTAGGGGGAAATGAGATGGAAAACGATGAAGATGAAAAGGATGTCCCTAAAGGTCAATTCTAAGTGGTATGAAAATCTTGGGAAAGAGTCTTGGGAAGGTTCAAGGGTTGCCAAATGAGTTGAGTGACCTGCCAAGTGTTAAGTACCTGCCTGAGACACAAGAAAACCAAGTATATGATGCAAGATAATCAATTGGACAAGCAAGTTAAACTTGTTTTCCCTAATAGCAGCTGTTAGTAACAATATATGTCAGCAATGAAATGGCACAATAAGCTTCTAAACAAATTTTAGAATTCAAGTGAAAGATGCAAGAGATAGACTAGCTAAACACTAGTGAAACTCAAGATTCAAAGACCAAGATAGTAGCATGAAAGGGTAAGGCTGTTGTAAACACTTTTTGCAGCAATATAAATCAGCCTTATGGCTGTAACAAACAACTTATTATAGAAAGAAAATCAACCACTAAAACCCCTCCAAACTTCGCCAAAAAGTGCGCTAGACCAAGTAGTATATGTGTGCAAACTTTGGGCAAATTTCAGCGGTTGATTAGAGAGTTATTGAAGCAATTAGATTAGGGTTTCTGCAGCCCTAATGGCCGAAGATGTATGTTTGTAACAGTAGCAAGAACTACCCCTTTAGAGGAGACACCCTAGTGGCTAAAAGGTGCTCTAAACACAAGGAACAAAACCCAAGTTGCAAAAAGTTAATACGGCAAGAAATCATGTTTCCCAATGCAATATTTTATTTCTCTAATGCAAGAATATTCAGATTAGTGCATTTAAAATTGGGTGAATGGGGTATTTAAAGCACAAGTTATACCAACAACAACCCTAGGGGTGTAAACCCTCTTACTCTCTAGGGCATGCCAACCAAACATAGGGTAAATCTAGGAGGGTATACACACTCGTATTTCTCCTAGCAACCCTTGCAAAAAGAAAGACTTAAAACTTTAACAAAGAGATGAAACAATGATAGAGGGTGTATCTAGCATACTCCTCCCTAGGGTTTCCACCAAGAATGACCAAAGTAAGCAAGAAATAAATAGCATATGCATATTTTTCGTTACCTAATCCAAGAAAATGAGATATGTTAGATGAAATGAGATCTTATGATCTCTATTTATACAAAATGGGAGAGTTATGTTATGAAATGAGATCTTATGATCTCTATTTATACAAAATGTCTCCAAAATAGTTTGTCAACATAATACTAGGGTAAACCACAAGACTAGGGGTCAACTGAAGATTTTACAGGTCCTATCAGCTTGCCAATTGGGTCTGTCTTTGACCACAATTTCGCTCTAAGTTTCAACTGCCAAGTAAAGTATTTGCTGCTGTTTTATAACAGCCAACAGTCTAAGTGTTCTTTGCTGATTTGTTACGGTTATACCTTCGATTTTGGGTGCTCTAGCATGTAGTTTTAGTGTCCAGATGTTAGCACATGCATCTCAAAATAAATATAGCACACCTATAGATCTTTACAACTGAAAATAAAAAGATCTAAGAGACTAATCAATGCATTTGTGTACACAGGTATTTTTGGTTAACATGACCCTGGATAAAACCCCCCACGGAGAAAACCAGTTTGGAATGTATATGTATATATGAGGAAAGCAGAAGAAGGATTACAACTAAAACAATAAATGATGGAACCTGATACAATAACAACTCGATCTGAGTTGATATACAAGTCCAAAACCTCCAAGAGCGCCCCAGAATGGTGCACCCAACATGCACGCTGCCGAATCCACTGAATTTGCTCCAACTGCCAACTGTGAGCTCAGATCTGGAAACCCCTCCGTAGTAATGAAGCTCTGCTGAATGGCTGTCCTCTGCAACTTATCTCACTGCAATCTGATGGCTGGAAGTCTCCCAACTGCTGATGCGCCCCAATCTGGCAATGCGCCCTCCTCAGAAGCAAAACCTCTCCAGTAAATAAACTATGGGATATGATGCAAGCCTCCCTCCATGAAAACTAGCGCCCAAGTTATATCATCCTCACAAAACTGACCTTATCTCCATCCTCCAAGAGCTCCTCTCTCAACAAGCAAATGACCAAATGAAGAATGCGTCCTCCTTCACCCTTTGCACCCCTCTTTGACATCCAAAAGGAAATCTAGATAATGAATGGTGGAGATCATCTCATCTCCCATCTAATCGATGGTTGAGATCTCCCCATAAATATCTAAATCAAAAACCCACTTTGGGTTAAGTTTCCTAAGTCAACTTTATGTCTCTAATTCACCCCTTTGTGAATTAATAGTCACTTTTAGGCCAAAAATGACTAAATTCCACTTTAGACAAAGTCAAAGTGAAAATAGAAAAAAGTACAAGGTACAAAGTGTAATGTCTTTCCCTGATGTGCTAAGGAGGTCATAAGCACATGGGAAACACCTCCCAAGGTACAAAACTCAACACTCCCTCTTACCGAGGAAGGTGTTCCTCACCAAGCCCATCTTGTCTCTGAAATAGACATGCTTGCCCCATGGCAGGGCCTTGGTGAGAATATCTGCAACCTGGTCATCTGTAGATACATATTGCAACTGAACTGCCCCTCTCTGAACCTAGTCACGAATGAAGTGGTACCTGACCTCAATATGCTTCGACCGATCATGAAACATTGGATTCTCAGAGAGTTTTATGCAACTCTGATTATCACAGTGAATGACAGTCGGTGATATCTCCTGACCAAATAAACCAACCAGCATCTTACGAAGCCAAATGGCCTCACAACTGGCCTGACTGGCCGCCATATACTCTGCCTTGGCCGAACTCAAAGCAACTAACTTCTGCTTCCGGCTGAACTAGGAAACAAGTCTTGACCCCAAACTGAAGCAACACCTTGAGGTGTTTTTCCTGTCAGCAGCACATCCTGCCCAGTCTGAATCTGTGTAGCCAACCAAACTGACTCCATCTCCCCTGACATAGTCTAGGCCATAGTTCACTGTCCCAACAACTATCTCAAGACGTGTTTTGCTCCAACCATGTGAACACTCCTCGGCTCAACCATGTACTGGCTGAGTGTGTTCACGACAAAACATATATCTGGTCTGGTGTTAACCAGACCAGATACATAAGTGAACCGATCAACTGCCTGTATACTGTGGCATCCACCAACTGGCTATCTGAAGCACTAAGCTTCTTCTAGTTGGTGATCATAGGTGTAGACATGGGTCTGCAGTCCTCCATCTGAAACCTGCTCAAAATATCTGTTGCATACTTCCCTTGCTCGAGAAATATGTGACCCTCCTCCTGCCATACCTCCATACCCAGAAAGTAGTGCATCAATCCGATATCACTCATCTCAAACTATGATGCAAGTCCCAGCTTGCACTCAACTATGAGATCTTCGACTCAAGTAATGAATAGATCATCCACATACAAAATGAGAATGAGCGTGTCCTCACCCCTAATGATGAAATAAAGGTTTGGGTCAACATCGCTCTTCTCGAAGCCCATCTGAAGCAAATAACTATCAATCCGTGAATACCAAGCTCAGGGAGCTTGCTTCAGACCATATAGTGCCTTCCTTAGAAGACACACGTGAGTCTCCCTGTCACTCACCTCAAAACCCTGTGGCTGCTCTATGTACACCTCCTCCTCAATAAAGCCATTCAGAAATGCGGTTTTCACATCCATCTGGTGAATGCGCCAACCCATCTCTGCTGCTATGGCAATAATAGTCCTGATAGAAGTGTATCTCGCAACTGGTGCGAAAGTCTCATCATAATCGACTCCCTCAATTTGTGAGAAGCCTCGTGCCACAAAATGGGCCTTGTGTTTCTCCACGCTGCCATCTGCAACAATCTTGGTCTTGTACAACCACCCGGAAGTCACAATTGACTTCCCCACTGGCCTTGAAACCACATCCCAGACATCATTGGGCACAATGGAGTCATACTCCTCGACCATGGCCTCTCTCCAGACTTGATGGTCCAATGCTTACGCAAAAGTCTGTGGCTCAGTATCCCTGATACTCGTCACTAGTGCCAAATATGCTCCTAATCTGACTGGTGGCTTGCTCTCTCTGATCTGGCTCTTGGGCTCCCCTACACTCTCCTTGGCCTCCTTCAGGGTCTCCTGAAACCATCTAGGTCTCCTTTTCCCTGAAGTGGTCAATGGAGAAGTAAGGTCACTCTGCCCAAGAGTGACTGCCACAGGACTCTTCTCAACACTCTGAGATCCTGAAGTCTGTGCTCCCTTTGAAGTCTGTGCCCCATCTGACTGAAACTGCTCTGACTGTGACCTTGAAGCTGTGCATGGTGACCCTGTCACCCCTGATACTGGTATACTCGAAATCTGAGGTTGTGCTCCATCTGAGACTGCAACTGGCAACTGGCAACTCTGCATCATCCTCAACTCCAACTCTCGACTCAAGAGATCTCGCAAAAGTCCTATCCTCCTCAAATCTGACATCTCTGCTCACCACCACTCTCCTAAGTGGCGGAATGTAGATGCGATAGGATTTTGACACCTCTGAGTATCCAACTAGAATCCCCTGTTGGGCTATGGGGTCTAGCTTTGTCCTCCTCTCTTAGGGGACATGAGATAAAGTCAAGCACCCAAATATCCTTATGTGCTCGACATCGGGCCTCCTATTAGTGAAGGCCTCCTCAGGAATCATCTTCCCCAAAATCCTATGGGGGCTCCTATTCTGCAGGTAAACTGTAGTAGCACATGCCTCTGCCCACAAGTACAAAGGCAAACTCTGATCATGCAGCATGGATCTTGCTGCACTGGTAATGGCTTGGTTCTTCCTCTTGGAAACCCCGTTCTGCTGGGGTTGTAAGGTACGGTCATCTGTCTCCTGATGCCATGCTGTGCACAAAAGTCTACAAACTGTTTCGAGGAATACTCTCCCCCGTTATCCGACCGCAAGACTTTCATCTTCTTTCCCGATTGGTTCTCCACAAGAGATCTGAACCCTTGGAACCGTGTGAAGACCTCACTCTTGGCCTTTAGGAAATAGATCCAAGTCTTCCTCGAGTAGTCATCAATAAATGTGAGATAGTACTCAACCACTCAAGGGCCTTCGAGTCATGGGTCCACACACGTCTGTGTGTACTAAATCCAGTATTCCAGCTGATCTGGTGTCACTGCTGGGGAACGATGCCTTGGGAAACTTGCCAAGCACACACCCTCTGCAAACATCCTGATGCTCTATGCTGATCTGTGGCACTCCGGTCACAACTTCTCTCAGTCCTCCAAGAGCCCTATGATGTAGGTGGGCCATCCTGTGATGCCATAACTCACATAACTGTCTGCTGCTATCGCTACTCGCTGCCAATGCATGAAATGGCTGAAAAAGCAATCAGAACAGTTTCCCCTCTCTCACTCCAATCACCTGTTCTGAGGCTAGTGAAGACTCCCGAGGATGAATCAGTACCTCCGTGCCTCTGAATGTCACCTCAAGACCTCTATCCTGGAGGGTGGAAATTGAAATCAAATTCTTCTTCATGCCAGGGACATAAAGAACGTCTGTGAACGATATGGGTGGCATGCCATCTCTCTGAAAGGCAGCTGTGCCAACCCCTGCAACTCTGACAACTCTGTCATCTCCAAGAGAAATCTCAATCCTGACCTCGGTGTCTCTGAGATCAGAAAAGTGCTCTCGAAGTCCAGCCATATGGCTCGAAGCCCCGCTATCAATATACCATATACTAGGTGCCGTCTCAACTGAAGTGCAACATATGAGGAAAGCACACTCTCTGAAACTGTGTCTGAAAGTCTATCTCCTTTGCTGTAGCTGTTGTACCACTCTTCTTCTTCTTCCTATTCGAGCACTGTCCAACATAGTGCCAAAACTTCTTACAAACAAAACACTTCACTTTGCTCATATCTCTCTTCTGACCACTGCCTTGACCACCGTTGCTCTCTCCTCCTCTACTTCCCTGTGGTGGGGCCCCAAACTTGGGACCTTGCCGACCCCCACGACCGACCTTCTTCTTGCCCTTTGACCAAAGAGCAAGATCCTCCTCACCCTGACCAATCTGCTGCTGCTGCTTTTGCCGCTGTCCAGAAGCCTCGGCTGCAAGCCTAATCTCCTCCTGGACGAAGTCATCCCACATCCTCTCCCATGTAGGCATGACCTCCCTAGAAACTATGCCACGTACAAATGGACCCCACGGTTTGGTGAAGCTATTCATAGCTTGCCTCACCGAAGAGTTAGGGTCAACAACCTCGCCGACGGCTCCAAGCTCGTCTTTGATCTGAGTGAAGCGACCAAGGAATGAAGTTACTGACTCATCCTTGAGCATTCGAATGTCCTTGAGTTGGTCATGAAGAACCATCTTCCGGTTCTCATTGGAGCTCTCATACAACTTGCATAGAGATGCCCACATCTCATATGCACAAGCCTTCCCCATCAATTGGGGTATGATATGGTCACGAATTGCGTCACAAATAGTTCTCTTCGCCTTGTTGTTCTTTTTCCTGAACTCTGCCACCAAGACGGGAGCAGTGACAGGAATGGGGGGAACAACTGCCTCGACTATATCCCATAGCTCGAGGTCCTCTAAGACGAAGACCATCCTCGCCTTCCAAGGCGACCATTTGCTAGCCTTTGCTAGCCTGTCCTCAACTCGCATCTGAGATGCTGACATGTCTGCCAAACTGCAATCCCCAACTGATGCTCACACTGCCAAGGAAAACACTGTCTCACTCCTATCAACACAGGTGTGAAAAGAGACAAGTGTAATCTGACCTCACTCCTAACAAAATAGGTGTGAAAAGAGGTCACGTCAAATCAGCCTCACTCCTACTGCGTAGGTGTGAAAAGAGACTGATGACAAGTGTCAAAACTGCCGAACTATCCTCTGCAAAATTCTGCCCTCTAACAACCACTGAATGAGTCAATGGCTGTCCTCAAAAATCTGCCAAGAAGATGTGTATGACAGCCAACAAAATGCTGTCCCAACTGCTCAAAATTTCAGCCACCAACGCTTTGATACCATGAAAATTTTACAGGTCCTATCAGCTTGCCAACTGGGTCTGTCTTTGAACACAGTTTGGCTCTAAGTTTCAACTGCCAGCTAAAGTATTTGCTGCTGTTTTACAACAACCAACAGTCCAAGTGTTCTTTGCTGATGTGTTACGGTTATACTTTCGATTTTGGGTGCTCTAGCATGTAGTTTTAGTGTCCAGATGTTAGCACATGCATCTCAAAATAAATATAACACACCTATAGATCTTTACAGCTGAAAATAAAGAGATCTAAGAGACTAATCAATGCATTTGTGTACACAGGTATTTTTGGTCAACATGACCTTGGATAAACCCCCCGCGGGGAAAACCAGTTTGGAATATATATGTATATATGAGGAAAGTAGAAGAAGGATTACAGCTTGTTATCCCCGATATCTAGGGATAACTAGGAGATCATGTCTCGAGGCCCACATGGTCCTAGACATGGAGTACCGAGAGCAGGAGCGACTTGAGCATGGCCATGGAGGGCCCATCTTTCTTCTTCTCAGCTAGCTTTGTTCTGTCAGCAGTACCAACTTCCATCACTATCGGCCTGGACTTGCATCAGAGAGGACTCTTGCTCCATGAGGTAATTGGTCCGAGGTATCATGGTATGTGTCATATTTGATCATTATAACCTTCTTATGTATGCATTAGGTTTCTTTCATTTCAGATGACTGCTTGGATCTTAC
>ML838469.1:26177-45480 GCA_009831015.1 Picea engelmannii | reverse complement strand
CTGTCTTCAACTTCAAATCCTTGAGGTTGTTCTATATACACTTCTTCTTCGATGACACCATTTAGGAAAGTTGTCTTTATGTCCATCTGGTGTAACTTCCACTTCATCTTAGCTGCAAGGGCTATGATGGTTCTGATCGAAGTGTATTTGGCTACAGGAGCAAATGTCTCTTCATAGTCAATGCTTTCCTTCTGAGAAAAGCCACGAGCGACAAACCTTGCTTTATACTTCTTAATACTTCCATCAACAACATGTTTTATTTTGAAGAGCCATTTGGAAGATACCACATCCTTGCTCTTCGGTCTGGGAACTATTTCCCATACATCATTCTTTATTATGGATTGGTATTATTCTGTCATGGCATCTACCCATTCTTTCTTCTGAATGGCTTCTTCAAAGCAGACAGGCTCCTTCTCTAGGAGATCACACATCAAAGCCATATAACTGGAGAATGGCTTAGGTCTCTTCACCTGTCTCGTGGTTCCTTCGGGAACACCATACTTCTCTCCATCTTGAATAAGCTCCCTAGCCCAGGCAGGCTTTCTCTTATGGGAGATCGTCATCTGAGGAGGTTCTTGAAATTCTACTATGTCATGATCTTCTAGAATTTCCTCATCAGGGGAAGCTATGACTTCCCTCACTGGTTCTGCAACTCTGGGAACCTCCCTCACTGATTCTGCAACTTTGGGAGCTATAGGTTCCTCTTCACATACTTCTTCAAGCTAACATCTTCTTGATTTCTTGAGCGCTGCATCTTCATCAAAGGTCACATCCTTGTTGATCTCAATGTGATGGTGACCTGGTATATAAATCCTGAAGGCCTTGGAGGTCTCACAATATCCCACAAATATTCCCTTCTTTCCTGAGGGTTACAACTTGTTTCTCTTCTCTTTCAGAATATGTACTAAAACTGGGTAGCCAAATATTTTGAGATGGCTTACCTATGGCTTCTTTCTGGTGAACATCTCTTCCGGGGTTTTGAATCCAAGTGCACTATGGGACAATCGGTTTTGTACATATACTGCTGTCATTGCTGCTTCTGCCCATAAGCACAATTGAAGATATTGATCATGGATCATGGTCTTCACTGCTTCCAATATCGTTCTGTTCTTTCTTTCTGCTTCACCATTTTGTTGAGGATTATAGGGAGTGGTGAGCTCCCTCTTGATCCCGACATCTTTGCAGAAGTTCACAAACTCTTTTGAGGTGTATTCTCCTCCATTATCCGACCTGAGTATCTTGATCTTTTTTTCAGAAAGATTCTTTATCAAGGCTTTGAATTCCTTGAATTTACTGAACACTTCATCTTTTGATTTCAAAAAGTAAACTTGGGTCTTACGAGAATAATCATCGATAAAAGATACATAGTATACATACCCACTGATGGAGGATGATGGCATTGGGCCACACACATCTGAATGAATGAGTTCTAAGACTCCTTCTGCTTTGCTGTCTCTTTTCGGAAAAGGGTTCTTGATGTTCTTCCATTGTGCACATCCATTGCACACGCCTTCATGGTCAACCTTGAGTTCTGGTAGACCTGTGACTGCTTTGCATACGTACGGTAATGCCTTGTAGTTGATGTGGGCTAATCTTCTATGCCAAAGTTCACATGGATTCTCAATGGCGTGGGTCATGGCTGCTTCTGAGTGATCCTTTAGCTTATACAAGCCACCTTCTTCTTTTTCAATGACGATTGCTTCTTTCATGGTTTCTCCTTTAGCTCATATAAGGACTTCTCCATCTATAAAGGCAACTCTAAAGCCTTTCTTTTCTAAAGCTGATATGGAGATTAGGTTTTTTTTGTCAAACCTGGTACATAGAATACGTCCTTCATCTTCATTGAATTCCCTGAGTTAAGTTTCTAGTTTGATTCTCCCACTCCCTTGATGGGATATTGGTAATCATCTCCAAGTGTAGCTTTTTGAGAAAACTTCTTTTCTGAAATGCAAGAGAGAATATCTCTTTGACTTGTCATGTGCTTGGAAGCACCACTATCAATGAGCCAAGTGTCCTCTCCAGGTGTTACCGATCCTGAGATGACCGAGATTAAGACATAGTCTTTAATTTGTTCTCTTAACATCTTTGCGGGTGGCTCTTCATCTTCAACTGCATGGGAATGGTGCCTCTTATTTTTCCTCTTGTATTCTTCTCATCTAGCTGGACAATGTTTCACAATATGTCCCATCTTGTCACAATTGTAGCATTGGACAGATGAGTAATGTCTTTCCTTTCGTTGTCCTTTCTTCTGGAATCTCTTATTTGACAAATCTTGCTAGGTCATTCTCTTCAAGAATGAGACCAATTCTATACTTCCAGGCACAGAAGTTTTCCACACCTTCCAACTTGTCAACAAGCTTAGTGCTTGCAGACATCTTTTACCTGGAGCTAGGAAAATGTCCAAAAATGAAAATGCTCAAAATTAAATTCTGAACTTACCAGGAGGTGCGCTTGGCTGAGGCGAGTAGCTTGGTGTGTTTGGATCCTAGAAAATCCAACTTTTACCCCTCCAAACTTGATTTGCAGATTTCTGGACTGGTGCTTCTAGTACTTCTGGTACTGTGGTACTTCTGGTACTTTGGTTTTCTGGTACTTTATGAAAACTAGGGTTTCACTTTCCGGGAGATCTAGCCACTGAAAAGTTGCGCTGAGGATGCCAAAGTGATCCTTGAGGAAGGGCACACTTTTCTAGATGGTTTTGGGGCCGAAATACTTCTCCAACAAAAAGCCCTAATTTGCATGTACGACAACAGTGAAGTTTTTCACTTTCTCTTGTGAAAGATGCTCTCTTCAGCTTAGCTCTGATACCATGTTAAGGTTTAAGGTATTATTAGAGTTCTTTGTATTTCACTAGATAACAATAGCATAGATAGGATCACTGAGAAATACACAATCACAAGAGACACATCATTTACCCTGGGAAACCCTCGTGGGGGAGAAAACCCAACAAAACTTCCTTATTATAGATAGCCAATACAATGGCAAGAGATAACTCAAACAAATACAGAAAGTCCTCTCGCAAGAATGCGCCTCTCTCTCTCTCTCTCTCTCTCTCTCTCTCTCTTCTCCAACTGCAGCTCTGAACTTGTCTTTTGATGAACAAGTGAGTGTGTGTCTAAGTGAGGCGCTAGCCTCCTTATTTATACAATTCTGGCACGTGTGGAGGTGTCTTTTCACTGGCAGGGCAAACTTCTTCTTCTGGGTGGTTATAACCACCTTTAATATATATTCCGGGGATGACTTCTTATTCTGCCTATTACAATTATGTTTTGACCAATCCGCAAAAGGGGATTTGGTTAGTTACAATACCCGGCATGATCAATCCGCAAAAGGGGATTGATCTAATGAATAATACATCAATAATAATTAGAATACTCTTTACGGTTACATTATTTCAACAAAATGTAAGTGAATTTCTGCAAAACTTTTGATTGAATGGTTGCAGTGTTGTTTTCTTGCATTTATTATTATAATTTGTTGAATCAAACCCTAGGTGACAAGCACACATTGAAGGTCCTTGTCTCATGTCCCTAACAAGGTTTTAAGCCATTTTATTTGCTGAAGTAAGATAGAGCCTTGCCTTAGCAACACTCTATTCTTTCTCTCTAGCCTAGCCGTTTTGCTTTTGTTGAGCTAAGAAGGAGAAAACGCACCAAGGCCTAGGTCGCTACACCTTGGTGAGCAGATTTTCCCTAGGGTTTGCCTAGTAAAGCCTTGCTTTAGCAACACGTTGCTTACAAACCTTCTTGTCTTAGTTCTTATCAATCATTATTCAAGCTAGCTGTTTTCCATTGAGCTAAGGAAGGAGGAGAGAGCACTGAGGCCTAGGTTTACTACACCAAAGTGAGCCTCTCTCCCCTAGGGTTTCATCTTTGAGGCCTTGCCATAGCAACACCTCAAAGTTTAACTCTCTTGTCCTTAGTTTTACTATTATCACTTAGTCCTTCAGCTTTTGCGTCCTCTCTTTGACTCCATATACCCTAATAGCGCACTGGTCTAAGGCCCCTTGCATTGAGTAATTTAGTCATAAAACAAACTTCCAATACTTTGAACAAACCCTAACTCTTACTAACCCTAGCCTAGACTAACCCTATTAACTATATTGTTTCCGTCATCTTTCTATGTATAAACACCTATATGCAACATTTAATTTGTCTTTAAAGCAATTGAATGATTAACTAAAGCATTGCTTCAAAAGTATTGTTACATTAATGACAAATTGCCATTGTTTATTGTGAAGTGCCTTTAGCATTCATTATGAAGTAATATAGATATTGTGATCATTGCCATTGTACAACTTTGATCTGCTTCAACAATAATATCATTTATCAATTGCTTATTATCAGAGGTCCATGATTATATGAAGTACTAACCAACAAGCAAGCTTGCACATATAGTTTCTTTTTGCTTTGTCTCGGGCAGGTACTCTTGCTGGTTATTACTTTCGGTTTTCTTTCATCTATAATTGGCTTTTTAGCTAGGACTTTCTGATCAGGTGGTGACTTGTGAGGGGGATTATTATCACTTAGCCTTTCTACCCTTTGCCTTCTCAAAACCCCAGGTCACCGTGGACGTCTCCCCTGGGCCTCACCTCCCTAAATAGAAAGAACCTTCCCATCGAGGTGACAGTGGGTGGGATTGGTTCAGTTACGCCAGTTTGACCTCTTTTCATCCATCTATTATCCTAACTACAAACTGTGCGATAATAGTCAACCACCAAGGTGAAGCACGGCAAAATGCATAATGTCCAAGCACATATCATGAAATCTAGAGCAATCTAAGATACAACATAATCAAATGGCTTAAATATAGAAATGATGCTCACCATAATACTAACTTGTACCTCACGGAGCAAGGCCCACTGCCTTTCGGAAGCCAACTAGTGTGGTGGATGCCATCTGTGGTGGTGAGTGGATTTTCCATCTGTGCAAAGGGAATTGTTGATCATGTAGTCTCTCAGCACTCCATATCTCCAACCTGAGGGCTTCGAGACATCATCTCCTTAGTTATCCACAAAATGGGGATAACAAACATCGCATGCATTCAAAGTAAACACTTACTAGCAAGGCACATTAGCATGAGGAAACCCTAGTTCATGTAGATTTCATCATCAACAAGAGAAACATCCATCCAAAACATCACTCCAATAGTGCGCATGAGACTCCAAGAGAGAAGAAGTAGAGCAAATTTTTTAAGAGAGATCTCTCACAAGTGTGAGAGGTTGTGATGATTATAAAATGATTTGAACACTTCCTCTATTAATATGAGGCAACCAAGCGCTAATATCCACAATAATAATGTAAAATGACACTAATCCATGATAACAAGTGGGGCTGACCCCTCAAAAAGCCACTAAGAATGATAATACATGCAAATAAACCACTCTAGGGTCACACGTATGGTGATAGCAAGCCTCCAATGTGTGAAGAGAGCCTCCCAAGGACACATGTCATCGTCAAATGGTGCAAGCAAGGTGGAAGACCCTCATCATGTGCTGGATAAAGTGTGGGGTGCACCACCCAAAGTGTGTGTCTCCTGCTCGTTTATGTGCCATCATGGCCATATCTACAAAATGAAAGCCCATTTGTCCATCGTCCAAGATCCAAAAGATGTGAGAGCCTATATTTGAGTATGCCAAGCCATCATGTGACTCAATGCTTTGAAGTTTGCATCACATGTGCCATATCCTGCAATAGATGCACAATATCCTTGGTGAAAGCATGGGACATCCTTCAAAGCACCATGTTAGGTGCATCCAAATCAATCAAATTTATGGAATCAAGCAAGACCAATGTTCACAAGGTCTGAGAGTCCTTAGATCATAAAAGTAAGTCGTTACTTAATATAGAAGCCACATCAATAATTCACATTAAGTATCTCCTTCAAACTTCACATTAGCTCAAGACTTTATGCAATTTGGAAAGTTCTATCTTGTAATATTGTTCTATCTTGTTGGTTTTTGATCAATTGAAATGCTTTTTCTCTCTACTTACGGTAAAATACATCAGAGTAGAACTGTTTCTTGGTTGTCTTCAATGGCATAGATATTTCTCCCTGTCTACTCTTGCAAAGAAATATGGTGAAGGATTTATGAGTTGTGTTCGAATCTAGGATAGGGTTGTACATTGTTTGTATTTCTTAACAAGTGCACCCTTCGTGATTGGAGCATTCTCCCTCTTTAAGTGCCAAAGATCCCATTTTCCCAATAGACTTCAAGGCACTGGTTGTCACTTCTTTCAGCCACCATTTGGTTCTCAAAAAATTATTTTTTTTAGTAGCAGGCCCAAGAATCTTCAGACCATATCCCTGAGGTATGCTTCTCCCTTTTTCTCAGCGCACAATCCTCTATAAGCCATATTCCAAGGGCGTAGGTTCATTCCTTCTCATGCTAGTTTGTTGGTAAAGTTTGTATTTGCTTGGTATCCTGTATGCAGATTTTTACGAGGGAGTCATTGCTATGATGCACACTGAAAATAACATGCAAAGAACATCTCTCCTGGTGGCTGCAAAACAAATCTCAGACACACATAAGATTGTTCACTAAATGTTTGACGAAATGTTCCAATGATTTTTTTTTGTGTTTGCATAGCAGTGTTCATTTAAAGGCATGCATGCTGATATCTGCATACATTAGCAAGAGTTTTAGTTTAGGAAATACGCATTCATGATTCCACTAACAATAACAAAGCCTGATATTGAAGTTATACAACTTGTTGCTAGCATTGTTTTGATTACAAGAGATTGTATGCTAACTGTTTGACAGAACACTTCAGTGAAATTCTTCAGGATTACAGGACAGCTTTTGTGGGAATGGTTCGCTTGATTTATGGTTAAATCAAATACCTGATTTTTTTTTGATGATATTCTCTTAATTTTCTGTTGGTGATGGTTTACAAGTAGTGGAGAGGATAGTTATAGTGCACCTATTCTTAGTTTTTCTTAGCAGTGAGCAACAGAAAGTTATTCTCTTCCTGGTCCCTTTGGTTTCTCTGAGTGTGAATTTCAAAATCATACAGCAAGAACATGCATGTACTAGGTTGTCACCAAACGGTTAGACAAAAGGTGTGTGAGTTTCTTCTAAGCCTGCACATTAGTTTATCATTTGGATGTTTGTGGATTGGTTTTATAACTTGAAGTTCAAGCTGGAAACTTTGCCAATAACACTCTTCCTCTTGTTTTCTCTCTTACATACCCAAGTGAAGGCACACTTCCACCTTAAATCACACTATAAAATTGGTAAATTTACGGCATATAAGTAGACCTTTGGATGAATGATTTTGCAACACTTGTACTTTGCAGCCTGTTTTTTGGAGTTTTATTTGCCTTGACTCACTGTTATTTCCTCCTTACAGGAGCTGGAGGTTTCAGAATCAGGGTGTCCTTCTTTCTTACCACTTGACCTTGAGATCAGAAGTTCTATTTGCATTATGTGAAGATTTCCATTTCTGAATTGTAAAGGGTCGGGTCTGGCATCATATAAATTGAGGAAATTGTGCCTTTGGTACAAATTTAAAATTCTGTTTGAGTGGTTTAATAACAAGGTTTCAATCTTTGTTTTGTGGTCTGGACTTAACCCAGAAATTTATGACTTACACGCAGATCTAAATTAACTCATAAAAGCTCTGTAATGTCAAGCCTTCTTTCCTGAATATTCTCCTGCAACTTGAAGTTTTAAAGGTATGCTTCTAAATGCTAGAAATCTCTGTGTTACAAAGGCAGATTTAGAAGTGATCAATTTGCTTTGGATATTCACAAAATATAAGATTTGGTTTATATCTTTATGGATTGTTTTGAACAAGGCTGAACAAGGCTGTTGGGAGCGGGGAGGGGAGCGGAAGCGGGAGTAGGAAGCACAATTTTCAAAAATATCCGGGAGTGGGAGCATTTTTTATATAATACATAAATATATATATATATATATATATATATATATATATATATATATATATATATATATATTGATGCATATATATAAAAAAACATGCAGAATATCACATCAATTGCAAAAAACATGAAAAGATATAAGATCATTTTAACTATTGGATTAGTGATGATCATTAAAGCATCAACCATTTAGTATACATATACCATCAATCATAAACATTTGTCATCAATAGATTGTAATAGACAACATCAACCACAAAACGAAATAGACTCTAGAGCATCATATTCATTACTAAAGAGTTGTAAGCTAAGTTGCACGAAACGGGGAAACGTCTGGAAGTTTTCAAAACGGGTACAGTAGGAAACACGACCCTTCAAAAATGGAAACGTTGTATATATATATATATATATATATATATATATGAATTTTTTAAAAAGAAAACACATTATCTTGAAAAAAAAAACACAATGACACACAGAAATGACATTTTAGAAGGAAAACCATATCTATATTAACTCCCATAGATGATCAATATCATTGAGTACATGAGGCAAGCAACAAAATCCAAAATTAGCTTTTATAGATGAGGCTATACATCCAAAATAAGCCTTTATAAATGAGGCCTTATGTGTTGAAAATGAAATAAAACATGAGCTAAAGACAACTGCAATTACATAGATTCTTGAATCCTAATACATGTCATACTCATCATCATCCTCATCATAAAAAATAGAACAAGATGCATGTTCAAAAGAACTAGAGCCTGGATGCGTAGAATAGGCAATTCCACTTGCAGTGGTTGTTGCATCATCACCAATGTCAATAGAACCAAGTGAGAGATCCAAGTCTGGGCATTCTGCATCCACATCCCACTCTTTATGAGGCTTGATTGCATATTCTTCACCCCTGCGAGGCACCAGGCGGAGGTTTGAATGCACGTATACAAGATCTTCAGCCTTCTGGGAACCCAACTTGTTGCGCTTCGCGGAATGAATGAACCCATAGATGCTCCAATTCCTTTCTACTGATGAAGATCTTGCCACTTGTGATAGAATACGAGTGGAAAGGATTTGCAAATATACACCATTTTCCCCATGACAAGTCCACCATTTCACCGGGTTCATGGTCCTCCTCTCCTCCAAAGATGATATGTCTACAAAATCCTCTAATCCAGCAGCAAAAAAAGAAAATTCTTCCCTCACCATTGTTTGTTGAGAACTTGGAAACAACCTCTGGAAGGCCTTTTTCACTCCACTTGCCACCTCCTTGTCCTTATGTGGGGCCTTCCTCTTCCCATTGCTTTGAGCAATGAAATTTTTGTCATAAAATCTAGGATTTAGAGCAAATGCCAAATTGTCCAATGGAGTGTTAAATCCATTCCACCTCGTAACCATGATTGATCTCCCATGCTCAACAAAATCAATATTAACAAAAAGAAGAGTTGGAGCCTCATGTGTAATAATTTCCACGTTTTTCTCAACCATGGTATCCATGCCATCATAAATCTCTCCTAAGAAAGGTTTGTGTGTGTTTGCATCTCGGAGAAGCTCAAATGCTGGTAATGTGAAATTGAGCAAGAATTTTATCTTTCTCCACCAATCCTCATAAATCAACAACCTCCACACCATACTTCCCCTCTCTGAATATGCTTGTCTCCACTCAGCCAAAGAGGCACCCACCACCATACTCATTAACGAAGTTTTAACCTCCACAAGGCGACGCAACAAGATGAAGTTGGAGGCTTATCTTGTCTCAACAACTTTGATCAACTCCAATTTGGAGTGTTCTCGATATATTTCTTGAGACTAGTGGTGGTTGGTGATGAATTTTATTATCTCCCTAGCTTGCCCTGTGACCTCCTTAATCCATTCAGTGTTTGACTCAATCTCTTCTAAAATCAGATTAAGATTATGGACGATGCAAGGAGTCCAAAAGATATGATTGTATCTACTCTCAACAATCAATCCTACAACTTTGCAAACATGTGCATTATCTGTGATAACTTGCACCACATTTGCTGGCCCTACTTGTTCAATAACAAAAATTAAAATATCAACAATGAAGTTACTATCTTTCACCTCACCTGAACAATCTTTTTCTTTAAGGAACATTGCTCCTTTTGGTGATGATACAATGGCATTGAGCAATGGCCTCTGCCTTGTATCAGCCAACCCATCTGAGATAATGGAAACTCATGTGCTTCCCCACGAGCTACCAATTGGTTTTAGAACATCTTCAAGTAGCAACCTCTCTTTCCTGAGCAAAACTGCCCTAATTTTTTCGTAGTTTGGCCCCTTGAAACCTTGAGGGGTTGTGTTAATTACACTCACCAAATCCTGCCAATACGGGAACCAAACCACATTAAATTGGATTCCACAAGCAAATATGGCCCTTGTCACTCTAGACTCGGCTTCTTCTCTCCCTTGATTGTTGAGCATTTTCAACAATATGCTATCTTTACCTACAGTTGCAGGCTAGGATATCTCTTCTTATATCAAGGTCACCCTCCTCTTCCTTGCTTCATGAACAATCCTTGGCTCATTGCTAGCACCCAAGCTAGGAGTATGCTTGCTAGTGCCACTTGTTATCGCACAGTTTGTAGTTAAGATAATAGATGGATGAAAGGAGGTCAAACTCACATAACTAAACCAATCCCACCATTGTCACCTCAATGGGAAGGCTCTTTCTGTTTAGGGAGGTAAGGCTCGGGGGAGACATCCTCGGTGACCTGGGGTTTTGAGAAGGCAAAAGGCTTAAAAGGCTAAGTGATAAATTCCCCCTCACAAGTCATCACCGATTAGAAAGTCCGACTTAATAGCCAATAAAGATAAAAGATAACTGGAAATAGTAACCAAGAAGTGTACCTGCCAGAGACAAAGCAACAAAGAAACTATACATTTGCAATTTCACTTGCTGGTTAGTACTTCATATAATCAATGACTTTCTGATAATAAGCAATTGAGCAATAATATTGACGAAGTAAATCAATGTTTATACAATAACAATGATTACAATATCACTTCACAATAAATGCTAAAGAAACTTTGGCAATCAATGTAACAATATCAACACTTTAGAAACAATGCCTTAACCAATCATTCAATTGCTTTAAAGGTAAAACGAATGCTGCACAGAGGTGTTTATAGCATAAGAAGGTGACAACAACAATAGGGTTAGTAAGATTAGTCTAGGCTAGGGTTAGAAGGTTAGTAGTTGTTCAAAGTGTTTGGTTGTTTGAAGTTGTGACCATGGTACTCAATACAAGAGGTCTTAGATCAGTGCTTACTAGGGCATATGGAGTCAAAAGAGGCCGCAAAGGTTGAAGGACTAATGATAATGAAAAGACTAAAGACAATAGGGTTGGATGTTGAGGTGTTGCTAAAGCAAGTCCTCAACAATGAAACCCTAGGGGAGAATGGCTCACTAAGGTGTAGAAACCCTAGGCCTTAGTGCTTTATCCTCCTTTAGCTTATTAGCAAGATGAAATTGGCTAGCTTAAGCAAGAATTGATAGGGCTAAAGACAAGAGAGTTAGAAGGTGAAGTGTTTCTAAGGCAAGGCTTCATCAAACAAACCCTAGGGGAAAACGACTCATTAAGGTGTAGAAACCCTAGGCCTTGATGCGTTTTCCTCCTTCTTAGCTCAATGACAAGGAAAAACAACTAGCTAGAAGAGTAGAGATAGAGTGTTGCTATGGCAAGGCTCTATCTTACTCAAGAAAATCAAAATAGCTCTTAACTTGGTAGGGACATGAGACAGGGACCTTAGCATGTGCTTGTCACCTAGGGTTTTAAATCAACAATTTATAATAAAAAATGCAAGTAAATAATATTATAACCATTCAACCAAGAAGTGTTGCAGAAATTCACTTACATAAACCATTCATTCAAGTAGCCAAACCCTAGTTGTAAACCTTCCACTAAGAAGAAATACCAAAATAGTCCAAAAATAGTCTCCTTCAACAAGTGCGCCTCACAATTTCAGCAAAAACCCTAGAATAAGGCGCAAATTTCAGACCTCACTAATGAGTGAGTGAAAGATCGTGAAAAAATGAGAGTAAAAACCCTCAATATATACCATAACAATGACCTCAATTAAATTTTAGGTCATCAAAAGGATGACAAGGCCAAAATACACAATAATACTGTTTTACATTAAATGCCATAAATTAAAACCCTAATCAAGCAAAAGCAAGACGTCATGCCCCTTCTAGGGTGACGTTAGCCCTTTCTCGAGCAAATGCAGCCTCGTGGAGCAAAACGTTATCCCTCGGGCTTCTCCAACCTGCCACACGTGCCAAACTGCCATGACTGTCCCCTAAAACGTCCATAAGGCTGGATGACATCATGGGCCTCCTGGGTGACATCTTGGGCCTTCCAAGGCCAACGTTCCAATGAAGAGGGCACAACCCCCCTTATGTAAAGCTCTCCTAAGGTGCCTATGTGGAACGTCCTCCTCTTCAACGGTGCAAACCCCTCTGTCATGTCTTTGCCCCCTGCTGGGGTCTCAACATCCATCTGGTAGGCTCTTCAGCTCCATGGAGGTCCGAACTAATCATCTCCCCATGTGTACCTGTCCAATGTGGTACCTGTTCACCGGGCATGATCCTGCACATCAACAACTACACCCTCCATGGGCTCATAAGTCACAGGGATCATAGCAATGTCAATCACATCTCATCATCAATATTATTAAACATGTGCATAAAACCCCTTTTACCCTAGTCAAGTGCTCAAAGACATTATACAAATCTGCAATACAAGTTTGGAGGAGGTGACAGGGCGTCGTATTGGGCTAGTGTCCATTGGAAAAGGGATGTTTCCGGAGGAGATTAAATCCAAGTCATGTAGATGGGTGAGGTGGATAAGGGATGTCCTCACAAGGGGTGCAGTGAAAGCAGGGAAATGCAAAGCTTACCTTGGGTGCCTTTGTAGAAGGCGAGCTGAACCTGTCCTGGATGCAAATGTTTCCAAGCCCATTCATGCCTTTTACTCTTTATTCTTTATTTCTTTTTCTTCAAGAAGCTAATCAAGGTACACTGCCCTGGCGTGGTGACCAGTGGTGGCAGTGTTACCCACAAGTACTTTCACATAAATGAGAAGGTTGGCTTGTGATGAGACCCCCTTTCTCTTGGCCATGCAACCAAGAGCCACTACCCTAGCGTGGTAACCAGCTGCTAGTAGTGTCATACTGCTAGGTACCCATGGAGCTAGAAGGCTGGCTCGTGATGAGACCCCCTATCCTCTGACTACGTCTTGTTTTATTATTTTTATAGGTCCCTCTTATTTCTTGCTGAGAAGCTCTTTATTGCTTTCTCGGGGATTCGTGGGCAAAGCATCTCGAGGTTTTATTTTTAGGATTTTATCTTTTGCCAGCTTGCTTTTACCTTTTGGGCCTTTAGCCCCTTCTTCCCACAAGGTAAGGTGCAACACTTAAATGATTGGCCATCCCAATGCCCGGACAAATGTAATGGGATGGATGAGCGGGAAGCAATATGAAAAAGTAGTAATATGACGGGAGCAAATGATGACTTTTCATAAATCCCCCAGTGGCAACTCAAAACCTATGGGCACAGGTTTACTAGGGCATCCTCTCATTCCCCCCAGACATGGTCAAGTGGACAAGTATAAGATCCAAGCATTTGTTAGAAACAAAAGGAATTAAATGCACATATTCAAAGGTTTTGAGGATCAGAGTGACACATACCATGATACCTGGACTCATTACCTCATGGAGAAAGAACCATCTTTGATACAAGACCAAGACGAAGGTGATGGATGTTCTCGCCACTGAAAAAGTGGAGGCACTGAAAGGGAGAAAAGATGGGCCCTCCAAAGCTATGCTCAAGTCGATCTGGCTCTCGGTACTCTATGTCTAGGACCTGTGGGCCTCGAGACATGATCTCCTAGTTATTCCTAAAAGTGGGGGATAAAATCTGGCTCCAACTCGGGGACATGCACTCACCGTAGAGCGCATAAGAACCTCAATATCTCTGGCATAACCTGTAACCTGCTTGATCTCAATAGCAACTATTTGTAATCATTTGGGGTGGTGATATCACCCCAGTTCATATATATATATATATATATATATATATATATTAAGACTGAAATAAAAACAATCATATGTACAAGTGTGAAAGCAAACTACTCTAACATGAAATGCAATGGTATATACAATGAATGAAAAATGCCTACCCACTTACCTGTACTTACCTGTTGGCTGGATGTCAGATGTAGTTAAACGACTAGTGAAACCAATCCAACAATGTCCCATAATACATGCCTTTGTGCTTCATCATAGACCAAAACAATGATAAGTTAAGCACAACAATAACATGAGTTAGAAAATGTATTATTTCAATGGAAACTGTAAGGTCTAGCTCATGGAGGCGGGTGGGAGGGAAAAAGTGATGCCAAGACATATTCTCAAAAGAGTGCTCAATCCATATTAGAAAAGGACCGTGAAAAGTCAAAGGTTCAAAAGACCGACTCGAGGAATCTGAAGGCTGGCTACCTTGGATGTCTTCACAACTTGAGGCCTGAGACGAGATTAGCAAGAACTGAAAGGATGACTGACAATTCCTTAAGGGGAAGCTAGAAAACCGTGACAATAAGCTTCTTCTCGAGGTACCCAACTTTCCCCTAAAATCCAGAATGAGGTTTTGTCTTATAGAAGACTTGGGATAAGGGACATGGAAAATCTTATCACAAGTATCCTGCTTTAGGGAAGCAACCTCCCTACTTTTATCAAGATCTGAGCAGAATGATGGTTGATAACTTTCTTCAGAGAATAAATCTAAGCGCTCAGAGGAATAATCATCAAAGTCCTCAAGGTATGACCGGAAATTATTAGGAGAGCATAACATCACGTCATCCTTGGGTGTCTGAATAAAATTGCTAATCATGTCATGTCCTTGTTGCCCAATGTCAAATTTCTTATTAACTTCATGTGATAAAGGTAAAGGCAAGCTTTGGGAATGACCCTCAATGTCGTAATTGGGATCCCCATCATACCCAATCGCATACCATTTACGCTTCCCAACATGTATGAACTCATTAATATTATCAACAAAGTCATCATTTTCATCATAACATGAAGGGTTTAGAAAATCCAACACTTCTCCACTTTCCACATCATAAGATAGAGAATCCTTAAAAAATTGGAAAGGGAAATAACTCACCTTGCTTACTTCTTCTTGTGCAGGAGCAATATGATCTTGGAGAGCTTCGTCGGATGGAGGAGTGATCACCAACGTTTCATCCTCATAATTCACTTCTTTATTTTTACTGCATTCTATTGAATCACGGGAGAAATCCTGCTCCTCTTCAAGGGGTTGACAATTTTCTTCATAAATCTCTTTTTTTATATCAGAGGGTTCTTGGTATTGAGCATGATAAACATCCCTGAGATCTTCTACAATCTCAGTGGTGAATCCTTTGTCTTCTAAGGCTACTGTAAGATTTTGAAGGGCATCTTCATACGTTTGACAATGTGTCTTGGTAAAGTCAATAAACCTACTGATGAGGTGTATGAAATATAATATACCCCTATCTTTGCAACAACCTTTAAACCAATCTTGCAAGAAGGATGGTAGAGACAGTATGAATAATTTTATCAAAACATCCTCACCTCCCAATTCTACCTTGCTTATATACTCCAAAAAATTTATGATGTGAGGAGTTGGGAGGCCCCAAAATCTTGGAAGGTTGTTTGACCATTTTGTATCAAAACTAGTCGGGTATCCTTGAAGGATTTTGAAATCAATAGTTGGATACACTTGTTCCCAGGATGCCATGATCCCATAACTTGGAAATATTATAGAGTTAAGAGTAAGGTGGCACCTGGGAAAAGGTTAGTGGAGTCGCCAGATAATTTGCCTGAACTTATCAAAGGGCAAGGGAAAACACCCTAAGTGGAGTCGCCAGGTAAGCTTGTAAGATAGAGACTCTAGAGGCAAGGCTTACCAAAAAGTGTCGTCTTGAGGAGAATTGACTCAGTGTTCCCTGACATTGACGCCAAAATGGTATCGCACAGTTTGTAGTTAAGGTAATAGATAGATGAAAGGAGGTAAAATTGGCGTAACTGAACTAATCCCACCACTATCACCTCAATGGGAAGGCTCTTTCTGTTTAGGGAGGTAAGGCCCAGAGGAGACGTCCCCGGTGACCTGGAGTTTTGAGAAGGCAAAAGGCTTAAAAGGCTAAGTGATAAATTCCCCCTCACAAGTCACCACTGATCAGAAAGTCCGGCTTAATAGCTAATAAAGATAAAAGATAACCGGAAATAGTAACCAAGAATTGTACTTGCCCGAGACAAAGCAACAAAGAAACTATACATGTGCAAGCTCACTTGTTGGTTAGTACTTCATATAATCAATTACTTTTTGATAATAAGCAGTTGAGCAATAATATTGACGAAGTAAATCAATGTTTATACAATAGCAATGCTTACAATATCACTTCACAATAAATGCTAAAGAAAATTTGGCAATCAATGTAATAATATCAACACTTTAGAAACAATGCCATAACCAATCATTAAATTGCTTTAAAGGTAAAATGAATGCTGCACATAGGTGTATATAGCATAAGAAGGATTAGTAAGATTAGTCTAGGCTAGGGTTATAAGGTTAGTAGTTGTTCAAAGTGTTTGGTTGTTTGAAGTTGTGACCAAGCTACTCAATACAAGAGGTCTTAGATCAGTGCTTACTAGGGCATATGGAGTCAAAAGAGGCCGCAAAGATTGAAGGACTAAATGATAATGAAAATACTAAAGACAAGAGGGTTTGATGTTGAGGTGTTGCTAAAGCAAGTCCTCAACAATGAAACACTAGGGGAGAAACGCTCACTAAGGTGTAGAAACCCTAAGCCTTAGTGCTTTCTCCTCCTTCTTTAGCTTATTAGCAAGATGAAATCAGCTAGCTTAAGCACGAATTTATAGGGCTAAAGACAAGAGAGTTAGAAGGTGAAGTGTTGCTAAGAAAAGGCTTCATCAAACAAACCCTAGGGGAAAACGACTCATCAAGGTGTAGAAACCCTAGGCCTTGATGCGTTTTCCTCCTTCTCATCTCAATGAAAAGGAAAAACAACTAGCTAGAAGAGTAGAGATAGAGTGTTGCTATGGCAAGGCTTTATCTTACTTCAACAAATCAAAATAGCTCTTAACTTGGTAAGGACATGAGACAAGGACCTTAGCATGTGTCACCTAGGGTTTTAATGCAACAATTTATAATAACAAATGCAAGTAAATAATACTATAACCATTCAATCAAGAAGTGTTGCAGAAATTCACTTACATAAACCATTCATTCAAGTAGACAAACCCTAGTTGTAAACCTTCCACCAAGAAGAAATGCCAAAATGGTCCAAAAATAGTCTCCTTCAACAAGTGCGCCTCACAATTTCAGCCAAAACCCTAGAATAGGGTGCAAATTTCAGACCTCACTAATGAGTGAGTGAAAGATCATGAAAAAATGAGAGTAAAAACCCTCAATATATACCATACCAATGTTGGCAAATTCAGTTAACAGACAACGAACACAATGCTTGTCATTGATGGCAACAATGAAGATGACATACAAACAGAAGATGAGCTCAGAGAGGTGAATGATCGAAGGCAGCGAATGAGCAAAAGGTTGAAGAATAATCTTTGATCGATGAAGAGGGAGACAGATCTCAACCGTTAGATCCGAGCGCAGAGCCCAACCATCGTCGGATCAAGGATAACCTGCACGCTCTTTAAGTGCAAGGAGAAGTGGGCGTAATCACAATATGCAAAATCGGGATGAAATCTAAACCGTGAGATCTAGCCCTGATCTGGACCATTGATTCACTGCATGGAGTATCGGGGATCGGGGACCGAGACTTTGAAATGTCAAAATCTCTTGACAATGAGAACCACGAAATCGCGATATGCGATTCCGCGATGAAATCGCAGCCGTTAAAGTTAGAAGTGATCTGGACCGTTGATTCTTTGCATGGAGTATTGGGGATTGGGACCTTGAAATGACAAAGTCATTTGACATCAAAAACCCCGATTTCGCGATATGCGATATCGCGATTCAATCGCAGCCATTGAATCGAGAATGAGATCTAGACCATTGATCACAGCCTGTGTCGGAGTTTCGGGGATCGCGATTTCAAAATGAAAATAACACAATGCAACGAAAATCCTGATTTCACAATACGCAATATTGCGATTCAATCGCAGCCGTTGAGCCAAGATCAAACCTGGATCGTTGATCTCACCCCATATCGGAGTTTCGCGAATCGCGAATTCGAGAGGCAAAGAACTCATTGCATCAAGAATGTCGATTTCGCGATATGCGAAATCGCGAAATGATCTGAGTTGTAGGATCAAGTGTTGATCAGGACCGTTGATCACAGCCCGTATCAGAGTTTCGGGGATCGCGAATTCATGAGGCAAAGAACACAATGCAACGAGAATACCGATTTTGCGATATGTGAAATCGTGAGTGAATCTGGACCTTCAGAACCAGAAATGATCAGGACCGTAGATGTAACTCCATATCGGAGTTTCGGGGATCGCGAATTTAAAATGGAAATAACTCAATACAACAAGAATCTTGATTTCGTGATGTGCGATATCACGATCCAATCGTGGTCGTTGA
Organism: Picea engelmannii; assembly: GCA_009831015.1. NCBI lineage: Eukaryota > Viridiplantae > Streptophyta > Pinopsida > Pinales > Pinaceae > Picea > Picea engelmannii. The sequence continues at coordinate 26,963 of ML838469.1, read as the reverse complement.
AACAAGTTCATATCTGGACCGTTGGTTCAACTCCGTGTCGGAGTTTCGCGAATCGCAATATGAAGAGACATAAGGTTGTGGTCACAGCCCTTGGTCACGGGAAGAGAAGGAGTCAGTCCAGATAAGCTCCGCATCGGAGTTTCGGGGATTGGGATTTGTAAGTGACAAAAACTCTGAACGCCAAGAGTGCTGAAATCGCAATGGGTGAAATCCCGATTGGATCTGAATCGTTGGATCAAATGTTGATCGGAGGGTTGTTGTTCTCTCTCACAGTTAACTACTGAGTTTGGATTCTGTTAAACAAAACGGATTCTTGATTGTGAATCGGTTATGAATTTTAGTTGCTTAGACATGTGTCCTTGGTTTTGCCGAAGGGAAGTTGAAGCAAAACCGTCAAGGTAGTGTGTATAATAGAAATTGAGAAAGACCGAATGGGTTGGTTGTTCTGAAGTGAAAATGAGATGAAATGAAGAGCAAAAAGAAAAAGAGCAGAGGCATAGCATGAAATGGAGAAAATGTGTAGAGCGAGATGAAACGCAGAGCAGAATGACAGACAGAGCAGAAGCAGAGCTGAATGATAGAAAAAGATTGATGCAGAGCAGACCTGCTAAACAAACAGAAGAAGAGAAGAATTGCAGAACAATTTGTTGAAGATCAGATACAAAGAAAGATTGGTAAGAATTGATTTATCTGTGTAGTTGTCTGTGTATTCATTATTTGATATTTTATGGAGGTTGGGAGGTGCTTGGGAGGACTGTTGTCCTCAGAGGTTCAAGTGGGTGCTTG
>ML838468.1:15888-44319 GCA_009831015.1 Picea engelmannii | reverse complement strand
TACATGACTGTGTAAGCTACGACTCACGTACAAGTCCATGGATTTGATTTTTAAAATGTTACTAACTCAAAAATGATTTTAAACTTGCAGGATAGTGCTAGAGTGGAGAGAAAGAGACCATGCAGAGGTTGATGTTGCAGTGAAGAGAGATCCAAGGGGCCAAATGACATTAAGAATATGTGGGATATATAAATTTTGGGCTCTCAAAGGCATGAGGGATCAAGTGAGACTGCTCCATATGTTGGTGAACTACTGGGATCCAGATACATAGACCTTCAACTTCAATGGGCAACCATTGAGGATTGAAGTCGAGGACATATAATTTTTGATAGGATTTTCATGTTGGGGTGAGGTGGTGAACCTCAAAGCCCCAGGAGCTAGGAGTGGCATGAACATAGAGGACTACATATCCACTCATTGCATTGCAGTGACCGAGAAGGTAGGGATCCAACTCCCGATCAAAGATATTAACAATATGATTCTCAAGATCGTTTGACATGGATCACAGGGTTGGACTCATTGCATCAGGCATAAAGGCCACTTATGTTCTGTTCAATGGAGTGCTTATAACCCACAGTATATGACTAGTGCACCTCACTACTGGCCAACATGAAGAGCCAACTAAAAAAATGCAAACACGGTAGAAAGAGGAACTTTGGGTTCATGTCTATCCTATGCAGTTTTTTCTTTGAGCGGGTTTCAGGCTTGGACCCTAGAGTCGATATTGTTCTGCATGGAATTCACAATCCAGCCACATCATGGTGGATCAAGGTGATGAGGCAGTTGGGGGGTGGTATGGTACCAACACCCTACAACGACGAGTTTTTCTTCTAGTCACGTCGGCAAGTGATAGCTCTGGAGGACAACCCTTATGTAGAGATTGACTTCAAAGGCGATCCATACATGCCATTACCACCAGGTTCCACCTACGGAGACATAGGTATGCAAACGTTTTTTGAATATATATATATTTTTTGTTTTTGTAGAAGAAAACAAAAATGTTTTTGGATGATGTCAAGTACTAATAAAACATGTATGTTACGCAGATGTGGGTCCACGACGACCAGATGGACTTCCATGACATCGACGGAGGCATTGGGGGGACGAGCTAGCGGGAGGAGATGCTGAGAGAGTGCTTCAAAACGTGCAGGGAAACCTGTCTCGTTTGACACAAAGAATTCCAATGGTTCAGGTAGAGGATCTTCTGGAGGCGATGCAGCGACAGGTGGCAGGTGTGCCCCGTGATTGGGTGTGACTCTTTTGGCATATCGCAAACTTAGTATTATGATATCATGACACACATATAGTGCCACAAGCATATATGTTGTGATTACTGTATTGATCGGTCGTATATGTATTTTAAGGGTGTGAGCCCCAATTTTTTACTATAACACCATATTTTTTGGAGAGATGAAATATAAAAAATTGTGATCTTCGGCTTTAATTATATTAAAATGTGTACATTGGTGAATTTGTTTTATTTTCTTTAGTTATGTGACAAATGCCAATCTAAAACATAATTAACATATGCATCAGATACATAATTAGAACTTCTAGGTATGTGATGATAAGTAATAAAATAAAAAATGTCGTTCCAAAAGTCGTACCCATAGGAATCATCAGAGTAGAGTAGGGTCTCACACACGGTAACTGTCATTCAACTGACATACTACTAACTGGGGGTCCAAGTGAAATTTTAAAGAATGAATACCATGTGAAATGGAATTGCGTAAAAGCTCTATAACGATGCTATATTCAACCACATTATTCATTGATGGCCCTAGGGAAACTCCACCTGAAGACACTAGTAGACCCTCGGGTGAGTAAAAAACCCAAGCGGTGGAAGCCAAGTTCCGTGTATGATGACTAGACTCGTCTGCGAATCCTAAGTAGATCGAAGAATCCATTGACATCTTCCAACCAAGGGAAAACTTGATAAGAAAGTCAAAGATGAAAAGGGGAAAATATATATACACTAAAATACATTAGTATACAAAGAGTTACACCCAAGCTTCGGGCTCAAGCATAGTATCTTTTCAAGTAGATCCCATTCCCAGGCTCAACCAGTGTATTCACTTCATAATCTTCTAATTTGTAGGATCCTTTTTCTAAGACACGTCGCATGATATAGGGAATGTGCCACATGGGTTTGAACTTTCCTGCCCCCAGTGGTTCTTTGGCTTGGTCATACAGAAGGACCAAGTCACCCTCAACGTACTGCCGAGGAAAAATAGACTTATCATACTGGACCTTGACACATCGTTTATTTTCTTCGATATCCGTAGAGGCATATCAATGTTTCTCATCTATCCTCTCTAGGTGTACGAGGCATTATTTGATATTGGAAGTGTCAGGTAGGAGCATAACTACCAATCTAAGAGAAGGGATTTCACATTCAATAGGTAGGATAGACTCCACACCGTGCACTAATTGGAAAGGATAAAACCCAGTGGAAGTCTTAACCGAGGTTTGGTATGCCCAAAGCGCAGGGTAAAGCATGATATTCCAGTCATATTTGTTCTAGCTGACAGTTTTATGCAAAATAGTCTTGAGAGACTTGTTCACAGCCTCTACTGGTCCATTTTCCTAGGAGTAGTAAGGGGAAGAATGACCATGTTTAAGCCCCATTTTTTATGCTAGTTATTTCATCATTTCATTTTGAAAGTGACTGCCATGATTAGTGAAAATCTCACTCGGGATTCCGAACCTGGCTATAATTTGACTGAACATGAAAAAATGCAGTAGTCTTACCATCAGATTTAACTGTAGGCATGGCCTCTAACCACTTAGTAAAGTAGTCTATGGCCATGATAATATGTTGATGCCTCCCAACCGAAGTTGGGTTGCAATCCATAAAATCCACCCCCCACTTGGTGAAGGTACCGACTGTAATGACGAGGTGGAGACGGGTTGGATGTGAGCACATCTTCCAAGTGAACACCTGGCAGGGGTGACACTTCTTCACCGCTTTGACATAATCTTTAAAAATAAACAGAAAAAAATAATCATCTCACAAAACTTTATGGGTTGTCGCAAGCTCAAATAGATGACCACCACAAGCCCCACTATGATAGTCGTTAAGAACAGACTCATCTTCTTCATGAGTCAAGAAATGACGCAAGACATTGTCTAATCCTCGGTGATACAAAGTGTCGTCGACGATAAGGTATTTCTTATCTTGATATCGTATACACCGTTAGTCATCTCTCGAAATATGTAGAGGGAACTTCAAGGTTTGTAGATAGATCACAATATCTCCATACTAGGGGTCTAACGACGAAAGAAGGAAAATGTGTTCATTAGAAAATGAATCAACATGAATAACATCCTTATCTAACCGAGGGAAGTCGAATATTAACTCAGATAAAACTAGTGATTTCTTGGATTTCATAGAAGCAAAATCAACATGTATTGAAATGGATTGACATCAACAACCACGGTAGTTTTGCAAAGCAATATATAGTGTTGTAATTGTTGAACTAAGTGAATGACAAGCAAAGATAGCTTCTCAACTGATAATACTTGAATCAAGGGTCGACTAAGTTTCAACTAAGATAGTAAATGATGTGCTCATGGAGCTCATCATCCTCCTAAACTAAAACCATACCAATCATCCCTTTAGAGGCGGTGATATAAAGTAAGTAATATCTACTGTAGTCTGGAGGCTTTAGTAGAGACGTCGATACCAAGGCTTTCTTCAAAACATAGAAGGATTTTTGGGCTCACTCATCTCAGATAAGAGGAGTGTCCTTCTTCAAGAGACACATGAAACCCTTAGTAATATTGGCATAGTTTATTATAAACCGACATAAAAAGTTAGCTTTCCCCTGTAAACCTTGAAGATGACAAATAGTGTGTGTGGGAGGCAATCGAAGTATTGCCTCAACCTTTAATGGATCCACCATGATCCCAGTCTCAGAGACTAAGAATCCTAGAAGATGACCTGACCTAACACAACATATGCATTTATGAGATTTCAAACGGATGTGGTAATAGCGACATCTTTCAAAAATTAGCCGAAGGTGGGAAGAGTGAGAATCAAGATCATCAAGATAGGATTTGACTATATGATTGATATCATCAAATGTGAAGAACATTGTAACATCCCCGGACACCCATGTCAAGCTATGCTACTCCAGAGAATGCTTTTATTCTCTCAATAGAACATATTGTAACATACCCAGCATCCAACTGAGCTATGTCACCTAAATTTTTTGAACTACATGCAATTAAAACATATACACATAGAAATGTTACGGAAATTTATATATAAAACGTAAACAGAAAAATACATTTTGTAAATGTACGCATTCATACTAAACTAACAGTAAACATATATATGCATCACATACAGGAAATACCCATAAATATAAAGACAGTTATAACCACACATAGGATAAACCCATAAAACTAAACACGTAAATAATAATGCAACATGTAAATTAATCACACAGTTGACACTTATCTTGGTAAAAATATCACCAACTGCGTGCAGACCTTCCACGAACCTTCCAGCATTAGACCACACTTATCTTCACTCTCAACAGTGGGTCACCCCCGATCTAGGACTAAACTCCACCTGGGTAAAGGGATTCCTAACCAAGCTAACGACTCATCGACAATAGGAAAGAAACCGTCACCAGTGCCCACTCAAACTAACAACCTACAGTTCCTCATTCCCAACATGCATGTCCCACCCCAGGAAGTGTGATCCTTCTCTGCTCAACAGTCCTTTGGTTGCCCCACTTAATTTCTGGGCTTCAGCAATAGACCGTATAGGAAGTCTCAGAGCCCTGTAGATGCAGTTTAGCACCTTCGAGAAATCAATTCCCAGTAATCCTCTCACCCAGAGAGGAATCTCTCATGGGCCTGACAACCCACCTCTTCAATATACCACGGGCTTGACAACCTGCTTCTTCAGTCCAACTCCCAAGCTAACCAGCTACACAAACAAGTATGGCTATGGATACAGGTTCAGGTACAGTGACATGAAGGTACGGAGCATAGCTCAATGAGTGTGTGTATGATGATGGAGTGATTGACTGAATGATTGAATGATGAGAGGAATCTTGGAAATAATGATGGAAAATGAACTAAGTCCAAACAATATGTATGCATGTCCCCAAATTGACATTTGTCATGTTGGGAGCTACTTTTTCCCAGTTGTCGCCAACTTTCGAACTTAGGATAAAATAATTATCCATACTTTATATTTAATAAATATTAACATAATATTCCTTTTTAGCTTAAGCTCCCTAGCTTAGCCCTTTTCCTTAACTTTTAGCCCCCGCTTTCCCTTAACTAGTGGATTTTAGTCCCCCATACTTTGTTATCATAGTCGGTCTGCACGCAATGATGTATTTTATATTAATGACGAGACATATACAAAAATAGGTGAACTGACCTTTACCATCTAGGATCTCCGACCTATCATCACAAAACTGGCTCACCAGCCTATAAAACACAGCATATACACAAAGGCTCCCTGGCCTCAAAATCGCGCACACTTAAGTTACTGCACACAATATCCTGGAATGTGCACACTTCCTCATTTTACTGCGCAGTACATGCTCACACTATACCATGGAAGGTGCATACAAAATGATATCAAACAAATCACTAGCTTAAGTACATTTTCATTTACATTTACAATTGGGTTCGGCCTAGGAATATTACAATCCCCTCCCCTTATTTATGCACTGTCCTCAGTGCATTATGTACACATATACAATAAAAATTTCAAAAATCCTCAAAAAGATGTGGGTATTCTGCCCGCATTGCATCCTCATGATCCCAAGTACCATCCTCAAGACTGTATCAGGTCCATTGGACCTTTACAAGCCCTATGGCTCGATTCCAGAGCTGTTTGATTTTCCGGTCCAGAATGAGTACCAGATGCACTTGGAAAGCACCTTCTTGCTCCACCTGGATCACATTCTAATCAATAACATGATTAGCATCATGTATATATTTCTTTAGCAATGATACATGGAATACATTATGAATAGACATAGATGCAGACAATGCAATCATATAAGCTACTGGGCCAATCCTCTCTAGGATTTCAAATGGCCCACGATATCGAGCTGCCAACTTTGAACATTTTCGCAACTTTGGGAAACTTTTGTTGGCTTTCAATTCCAAGAATACATGGTCCCCAACTTTAAATTCCCTGTGAGTTCTTCCCTTATCAACATAGATTTTCTGCCTGTCTTGGGCAACCTTTAAATTTTGATTTATTTTTATCATTTTCTCTTCCATTTCCCTGAGCAAATCTGGCCCAACCATTGCTCTATCTGTTGGGTTATCCCAGCTTATTGGTGTGTTGCACTTTCTTCCATGAAGTGCCTCAAATGGGATCATATTTAGAGATGTTTGGTGCCCATTGTTATAAGAAAAACTATACCAAGTGTAGGTAGTCTTCCCATTTTGATGGTTTATCCATCACACACATCCTCAACATATATTCAATCACTTGATTCATCCTCTTTGTTTGTCCATCTGATTCTGGATGATACATTGTACTAAAATTAAAATTTGTTCCAAATCCATTAAATAATCCATTCCAAAATTTTGAGGTAAATGTTGGATCTTTGTCAGACATAGTTGTCTTGGGTATGCCATGTAAGAGCAATTTATCTCATATAAACATCAACAATTTTGGTTGCCTTGTGAGTGAGCTTAACTGGAATAAAATGGGCAGCTTTAGTAAGCTTACCCACCACTACCATGATAGAATCATGTTGCTTGTTTGTTCTGGGAAGTTTGGTGATGAAATTCATTGTTACAACTTCCCATTTCCACTCAGGAATGGGTAATGGTTGTAGCAAACCAGTTGGGTGTTTATGCTCAGCCTTTACCTTTTGACATTCCAAATATTTGGCAATAAACTCTATAACTTATTTCTTCATTCCTGACCAATAATATTGGCTCTTGATAGCTACAATAGTTTTTTGATAACCTGGGTGCCCAACATAAGGCACAATATGCATTTCTTTCAATATCAGATTTTTCAATTCCTAGGAATTTGGTACATAAATTATGCCCCTGTACATGAGAATTTCATCATTATCTAACTTGTATTCTTCAATTTTCTGCTGCAAATTACCTTGTTATAACTTTTCCACTAATTCCTGGTATTGCAAATCTAATTTTGAAGCCTCAAAAATTTTGTCCTTCAAATGTGATTGGTACATGCTAATTGTTGTAGCATGAAATTCATGCACTCTTATGCTAAGTGCATCAACCACTTTGTTATGTTTCCCCTTGATATACTTTATATCAAAGTCATATTCACTTAGAAATTCTAACCATCTTCTTTTCCTAGCATTTAGTGTTGGATGATCAAATAAATATTTCAGGCCATTATGGTCTGTTCTTAGCTCAAAACTTTTCCCCATGAGGTAGTGTCTCCATTTTCTCAAGGCATGCACTATGGCTGCCAACTCCAAATCATGAGTGGCATAGTGTCTTTCATGCTCCTTCAATTTCCTTGATTCTTAACATATAACAAAACCATTTTGACTGAGGACTCCACCAAGTCCTTCTTTACATGCATCTGTGCATACAATGAAGTCTTCATTTAGGTCTGCAATCCTTAGTATTGGAGCACTTGTTAACAATTGTTTCAAGTCTTGGAAACTATTTTCAAAATCCGATGTCCACTGAAACTTCACACCTTTCTTTTGTAAGGAAGTGATTGGGTGTGCAATTTGTGAGAATCCTTCAATAAATATCCTATAGTAGCCTGCAAGGCCCATGAATGATCTGACATCTATCCCATTCTTTGGTGCCGAGCATTCTCTAATGGCTTCTATATTCTCAGGATCTACTGCTATCCCATCCTCTGAAATGATATGTCCCAAATAATGATTTTTCTTTTGATAAAATGAGCACTTGCTCAATTTGGCATACAACTGATGCTCCCTTAATACTTGCAACACCATCCTCAAATGATGCTCATGCTCTTCTTTCAACTTAGAATATATAAGGATGTCATCCAAAAAGACAATAACGAACTTGTCTAAATATTCACGGAAAACACCATTCATTAAGCACATGAAAAAAGATGGTGTGTTTGATAACCCAAATGGCACCACTGTGAACTCATAATGACCATACCTTATCCTGAAGGTGGTCTTGTTGATATCTTCCTCTTTAATCCTTACCTGATGGTATCCTGAACTGAGATCTATCTTTGAAAATATCTTTGCATTCTTCAATTGATCAAAGAGATCATCAATCCTTGGCAGAGGATACTTGTTCTTTACAGTCACTTTATTCAGAAGTCTGAAATCAATACACAATCTTAATGTCCCATCTTTCTTCTTCACGAACAAGAATGGGGCACCCCAAGGTGATACACTTGGGCATATATACCCCTTCTTCAGAAGTTCTTCAATTTGCATTTGCAACTCCTTCAGCTCCAGTGTACTCATTCTAAAAGGGGTCTTTGACACTGGAGCTGCTCCAGGCATTAAATTTATAGAGAAATCAATATCTCTCTTTGGGGGTAGTCTTGGTACCTCCTTGAACACATATTCAAAATCTTTCAGGACTGCATGATATTCCAAATTTGGAACCTTATCTTTAGGTGTCTCTTCCATATGATCTGCAAATATTTGACACCCTTTTCTGTAACATTTCTTCAGCTGCAATGTTGAAATATCTCTGATTGTTACTTCCCTGGGTATTCCCTGCACTTTCCTTAGGTTCACTTCCTCATCCAAGCAAGTAAATTCATTTTTATGAAATTCTAGGATAGCATGATGCTACTCCAACCAATCCATCCCAATTAGACAGTCATAGGAACCTAAAGGAAATATGTTCAAATATGCCCCGGTGTTCATTCCATTCATGTCCATAAGACATGACTTAACCATCTCATTAACTTTTATTTTGGCTCTGGTATCCAGCTGCACCAACCAAGATTTTCCCTGCTTGCTTCTTGGAAAATGAAAACTTTCCACCATCTTAGGATCTATATAACTATGACTACCTCCTGAATCAATTAAAATAGCAATGGTTTGGTTGTTGATCATACATTCCACTTCAATCATGTGTGACTGATACTCTGCTTGCTTGTTGTCCAGGGATGCATAGATCCTTCATACATTTTTTCCCATGTTCTCCATTGTTTCAGCTTGCTGTACATTGTGAACAATCCTCACTTTTTCACTTCTTTGAGGACAATCTCTAAACATATGATCTCCTTTACAACCCCAACATTGAATAGGTGGCTTCCTTGGCCTTTGACCTCTTGCCTCAATTGTTCTGGGCTCTCTAGAAGTTGGTTGTCCCTGACGATTATTCTTGAAGAATGGTGGCTTAGTTCCCTTATTCCTTTGATCCATCTTTAATTTCTTTTTGTCTTCCCAAGATTTTTGGAAAGTTGGCCTTGCTTTTTGCTGATCATATAGGATTTTATCTCGCCTTATGGTCTCCTCCAATATCTTGGGATCATCATACTGTATTTTGTCACTGATAAATGATGGAAATCCACTCAAATACCTTTGAATCTTAACTGTCTCATCCTTGATGAAAGAAACATTCTTCAACAATTCTAAAAACCTTCTCTCATATTCATCTATGGTCATACTCCCAAGCTTGAGTTCAAATAACGCTTTCATTTTCTTGTCATAGTATCTCTTAGTTAAGTATTTCTTCTCAAAATACTTCTTGAATTCCCTCCAAGTAACACGTTTCTCTTTAATGTGTTGCACCTGCACAAGATGATCCCACCACATGGGTGCCTTTCCCTTGATTTGATAGATGGAAATTATACCTTCTGCATGAGATGCATAATTATGCAATTGAAAATACTTCCTCATGGCCAGCAACCATGTCTCTGCATCTTCATCCTTCTTGTGCTCACCATCAAATGTAGGAGGTTTGATTTTGTTCATTTCTCCTCATATCTCATCCACCCTAGACCCCTTATGCTTCCTGATAGGGGATGGACTTGAGTTTCTGTGTGCCCTCTTATTGGAATGCCTCGGGGAGTGACGGTGATGTCTGCTAGCACTTATTTTTCTTCTTTTCTCATCAAGAGACTTGTGACTTCTTGATTTGCTTGAGCCACTCTCATTATCCAATTTATTTTCAATTATGTTCAAGCTCTACATTAACTTCATGTTGAATTCATCCTGCTGCTCCTCGGATCTCATAAGCCTTTCATTATCATCTTTATGGATTTGTACATCCTTCTGTAAATTTTTAATGGTCTCTACCATATTCATCTTGTCATCCCTTCCTTCTCCATGTCCATTGGAGTTTGTTCCTTCAATGCCCAAATGGACATCCATCCCTCTGATTTCATCTTCTTGGAAGTAATTCACCTATGCCTATTCCATTCCTCTGGACTTTGTGTTGATCTGGATCTGATCTAGTTGTTGTTAATTCTACAAAATGTGCAGCCAACAAAACTTTGCCAGGTTAACTATTTCAACAATTTCATGAAAAATATGAACCATTCTGGTTCAGTAATATATCATAATTCTTTATCTTGATTTTCCAAAAATTTGAATGCCCAGATAAATATTATAGGTGGATATTTATATTCTATTGTCCAACACCTTTACAATGCCTACTCCCATGCTTAATTATGAGTCTTGAGCAGAAAGTTATGGTTATTTGAAAATTGCCCATTAATTGTTTTGTTCACACTTCAACTTGGCGCAACTATGCGTTGTAATTATGCATTTTTCACCTACTCCATCGGATTTTTCATATAATCTCAATTGGGTTTCCTCATATACATATTCTGGACACTCTGTCCAAGTTACACCTTTTTCTGGGTTCCGAGCTGCTAGTTACAGCCTGCTGAAATTCTAGGCAAATTCATGTTTTTGGTCTGGAATGATACACGTACCTTATTTTTCATATTAAACATTTTTAACATTTCCATAAATTTAATTCATCTCTAGTATTGTCTTCTATGGTTCAATAGATTTCCATTGACTTCTTTTGTGCCTCAATCAGATTCCAGAGCAGAAAGTTACGACTCTTTGAAGTTAGTTGGGTCTTAAAATTTACCCTCCAGTGTTTGTGTTGTAACTTTCTCATAAAAGCTCTGTTTGACGAATAGTTTACACCATTAGAAAGATCTATTCGAGCTCTTTTATTTGAGACACAGAGACACAATGTAACTTGTTATAATATACACTCTATTCTCTTGGTTTTTGTGTTGCTAAAAACGCTCTTTAGGGCCTCAAAAACGCGATGCAAAAATATGGCATTCAAATAGTATAAATTGTCGCGTAGTTTCGTTGGTTTTCTGTTGGTGTTGACCCTCCAAACGAATTTGCGCACACAAATTTCAATCTGTACACCGATATTTAGCATGCACAACAACACCACAAGGTAAATCGTGCTTCGCGCACCTATAACCATTGTGCATCACTTCTCTGTCACGCCAATAACTGGCGCACACTACTTTTGTGTCACGCACCAATATCCACTGCACACAGTTTTGGTTCTTGCACTATTACCTGTTGCACACAGTTTTTGTATCTCGTGCAGATAATCCGCGTGCATTTCACTCTACACATTGCACCATGCCAAATTTTAGTACACCCCCACCACGCACCAATACTCTGCACGCACCATTAACTAAAATGTCGCGCGGAAACATATACCCACATTGCGCGCACACTAACCAAACTCCTTTGTGCTCTGTCAATACTCTGCACACCACACATGCCATTATTATGTGTGTGCACACTGTGTGCATCTTTTTATGCATATGTACACTGTGAAATTCTAAATTTAGTGCACACACCGACACACCAACATTTTTTCGTGTGGTGCCAAAATTTAGTCTGCGCACCCGCACACCAACACTTTTCCACGCGGTGCCAAAATTTAGTGTGTGCAACCTCACACTAACATTTTTCCCCATGGAACCAAAATTTAGCGCATGCACCAGCACGCCAGCATTTTTCCGTGCAACACCAAATTTTAGTGCATGCGCTGGCACATCACTATTTTTCCGCGCAGTGCCAAAATTTAGTGCGCCCACCTGCGCACATTCATTTTTATGTGCATCAATTCCTCGTGAATTTCGCTGCAGAAATTGGGGATTTTTCTTAACCTTTTCCCAATTTCTACCATAGACATTCTGCAACTATGAAATTTGTTCAATTTCACCACGATAACACTAGTTCAACCTCTACAACAACAAATCACTGTGATTTGACATTTCTGAAATGAATTTCTCCATTTTCTCATGAATTTAACAAAAAATGGGCGATTTTTCCCAATTTCTCCCAATTGTTGTTACATTTTACCATGGATGCTCTGCAACTCGAAATTTGGCCACTTTGAATAAATCCTCTGTAAAATTTTGCTTCACTCAACTTGCTCAGCCCATCCAGGCTCAGTGTTGAAAACTGAAGCTCTGATACCATATTGTAACATCCTCGTCCACCCATGTCGGGCTATGCTACTCCAGAGAACACTTTTAGTCTCTCAGCAGAACATACTGTAACATACCCAGCATCCAACTGAGCTATGCCACATAAATTTTTCGAACTGGATGAAATTAAAACATATACACACAGAACTCTTGCAGAAATTTATATATAAAACGTAAACAAACAAATACATTCTGTAAATGCACATATTCATACTGAATTAATAGTAACCATATATATGCAGCACATACATGCAATACCCATAAATATAAATATAGTTATAACCACACATAGGATAAACCCAAAAAACTAAATAGGTAAATAATAATGCAGCATGTAAATTTATCACACAGTTGACACTTATCTTGGTAAAAATATCACCAACTGCATGCATACCTTCCACGAACCTCCCAGCCTTAGACCACACTTCTTGTCACTCTCAGTAGTGGGTCATCCCCGAGCTCAGACTAAAATCCACCCGGGTAAAAGGATTCCTAACCAGGCTAATGACTCATAGACAACAGGAAATAATTCGTCATAGGTGCCCACTCAAACTAACAACCTACAGTCCCTCATTCCCCACATGCCTGTCCCACCCCAAGAAATTTGCCCCTTCTCTACTCAACGGTCCTTCGTCTGCCCCACTTCCTTTCCGGACTTCAACAACAAGTCGGACATGAAGTCTCAGAGCCCTATAGCTGTAGTTTATCACCTTCAGGAAATCAATTCCCAACAATCCTCTCACCTAAAGAGGAATTTCTCACGGGCCTGACAACTCGCCTCTTCAATATCCCACGTATTTGACAACCTGCTTCTTCATTCCATCTCCCAAGCTAACCAACTACACAAGAAAGTATGGCTATGGATACAGGTTCAGGTACAGTGACATGAAGGTACGGAGGATATCTCAATGAGTGTGTGTATGATGATGGAGTTATTGACCGAATGATTGAATGATGGGAGGAATCCTGGAAAGAATGATGGGAAATAAACTAATTCCAAACAATATCTATGCATGTCCCCAACTGGACACTTGTCATTTTGGGAGCTACTTTGGCCCACTTGTCCCTAACATTGGAACTTAGGATAAAATAATTATCCATACTTTATATTTAAGAAATATTAATATAATATTCCTTTTTAGCTTAAGCTCCCTAGCTTATCCCTTTTCCTTAACTTTTATCCCCCCCTTTCCCTTAACTAGTGGAGTTTAGTCCCCCATACTCTTTTATCATGGTCAGTTTGTGCACAACGATGTATTTTATATTAATGTTGAGACATATACAAAAATAGGTGCACTAGCCTTTAGCATCTAGGCTCTCCGGCTTAATCATCACAAAACAGGCTCACCAGCCTATAAAACACAACATATACACAAAGGCTCCCTAGCATCAAAATCGCGCGCACTTAAGTTGTTGCGCGCAGTATCCTAGAATGTGCACACTTCCTCATTTTGCTGCGCAGTACATGCGCGCACTATACCATGGAAGGTGCATACACAATGATATCAAACAACTCACCAGCTTAAGTACATTTGCATTTACATTTACAATTGGGTTCAGCCTAGGGATATTACAAACATAGCTCGTTGGAAGATCACTCCGGAATTTTTAACACCAAAAGGAATTTTATGGTATGTGAAAGTACCCCAAGGACAAATAAATTGTCGTCTTATGTCGTCTGGTATCTGAATTTGGTTATATCTTGAAAATCCGTCCATAAAATAAAAAACTTCACTTCCCACACACTCATCGCGAATATGATCAATGAAGGGTGTCGAGAAGTTGTCTTTATGAAAGGCCTTATTCATGTCTCATATATCCATGCATACACAGATGGTTCCTTTCCTCTTATTCATAGGAATGGGATTGGATACCCATTCAATCAAGGGAACAGGGTAAATAAATCCATCATTAAGTAGTTTTTCCACCTCTTCCTTAATAGCAGGGGCCTTCCTAGGATTGCAAGCTCTAAGTCATTGTCGAACAGGTTTGGCATCTGGGTAGGTTCTAATCTCATGTTCTAAAATTAGAGGGTTGATTCATGGCATCTCTTCATATGACCAAGCGAATACATCGCATAATTCTTTGAAGAGTTTGGTGTAGATCATAATTTATTCTAGGAAACAATCTACACTGATATATACATTTTAAACCTTACCACGAATACGATAGATATCGATCGTGACAGTAGGAGAGATACTCACCATGATTCCTTCGGCATAAATTTTGTGTGTATCAATTGGAACTATGACGTGACCGACTATCTCACTCAAGGTAGATCTAAAATCATCTTGTTCAATTCTAGCAAGTTCTAGTTGGAAATAAGAGCGATGGTGCATATCATCCCATGGCATGTTAGAACCATTCATGGCCTCTACGATTGCTTCATCCGAGGGTAAAGTATCATCGAGGAAGTCATGTGTGTAAGACAATGAAGTGGTCCATACGGGCTTAAGAACATGATCCTCCTCATCCATCTACGAGGCGATAGGATCTGGGTCGGCGGAAGAGTCAAGAACATCCTCATATGCTAATTTAGATGTCGATAGTGGCATATCCATTCCAGTATGTGACTGACCTTCACAAGATGAATTCAAGGAAGTTAGGGTCCAAGGATCATTAAAATACAAAATGCAGAAAGGAACAGACCTCATCGATGAAGCAAAACTACTAGACATGGCATAGATATGATGAATTGGTGCCATGAAATCAAAGTTACCCATAAGGGATGAATACATTCCGACACCAATATTCTCAGTTTCCGGTTGAGAATTGTCGATCACGAGGATTGATGGTCCAACCGATGCGTTGGGGATAACATATGTAAAGGACAATTGGTTTATCATCACAATCTTCCCATTGTGAGGAAATCATAGAATACGGAAGATGGATGATCCGACTATAGTCATAGCATAAGTCTAGTTACGTCCTAGTAACAAGTTATAATCAAGGGGAGAATCAACCACCTCAACATCCACCTCCACCGTCTTCCCACCTAAATGGATTGGGAAGGAAGGAAGAATACCATGAGGGTGGAAATAAAGACCATCAAAAGTATTCAACATGGTCATAGATTGTGAAAGGGTGGGAGAGCCAAGGGATTTCCAACATATCATGGACATCACGCACATTGCAATGCCTTCATCAATAACAATACATTTGATGGTATACTTTGAGTAACTCACATGGATCTGAAAGGCCACATGATAAGGAAAGTGAGGCTTCACATTCATGACGTCAAACCTGATAACCTTAGAGTCACATGGGTCTAGATCTCCTAACACACATAGCAAGGAATTCCTCTGTGAAGGACACATATGGATACCTCGAGAGCCGACATCGCGCAAGGGGTTTGACCTAGATCTTCAACAATAGAATAATTCTAGGCAACTCTAGAATTATGGTTGTGCATAGAGCGTTTGCGTACTCCTTTATGAATACGAGATAAAGGCTCTGGGTTTTTTATCTGTAAAGGCGTCTCCGGAGGAGGGGGAGACTCTAGACCTGGAACAGTTTTTGAAGAACTATAGTCGCAAGACCAAGTGGCTACATCTGAGACTTGACCGTATTGATGGATATATCATCATCGTCTTGTGTCGGTGGGTTTTGAATTCCACTCACTGCATTTTCGGCATTCGAGGAGCTTGAGGCCATGTGCTTATTATGTGGAAACATATTATTTAGCACAATGGGCAGTAGAGATACAATCCTCGTAGCTTCTGCAAGTTTGGGGCACAAGTGGGTTAGGTGATCGTCTGTACAAAGCTTGCATGAAAACTTCACCTTTCGCCTTTCTTTCTTTCCCTCACCAACATTATTATTTGATTTCTCATTATTACCATTGTCCTTGGGTTTATTATTATTATTCCTCCCACCCTTACAATTGTTACCATTTCCTTTATTTTTATTCCCTCCTAGTTGTTGGTTACCATTCAGGTTGGTCGACAATTGAAAAAAATGTACATCCGCCAACTGAGTGGGAGTGGAGGACACAAACGAAGCTTTCCTTCCTACAGGCTAGTTTAGAGACAACTCTTTCAGCTGGCTTGTCACTAATTCTATATATTTCACATTTTTGGAGCCTACAATACCATCGACATGAGGCTCGAGATTTTGTCTAGGGTCATATATTGACCTCGGTGCATCTGGAATAATTTTGTATAACATCCCAGAATGAGCATATATAATATCTAACTACTAGGCTTTAAAATTTTCTTCTTCCTAAGTTTTAACTCTGGATGTCGAAACATCCTTTGAAATATAAGGTTGTAGAGACTTAAGGAACCATTCCAAAAGGAACTCCATATGTATGTAGGCCTTGATCAACCTCTTCTGTTTGTGCCACTCTTGGATGATATCTGAGATATAGGTGGCTTTGCTCTAGCAGAAATTTGACAAAAGGTCTATGACATCATCGTAACGAACCGACAATTGGAAGTGGTTGAGGAAGAATAAAACCATCTGAATAAAAGTTTTGTACATCCCCCTTGGTATCTCTATGTACCATTTCATTGCAACCCCTATGAGGGTGTGTTGAAACAATCTTAAATGAATAGAATCATCGTTAAGGGAATTAGAAGAGCACCAAAGATGAAAAGTAGTGACGTGATCACCGTGATCCTCACTAGTCTTTTCTTCTAATTTCAAAATATTCAAAGGAAGCTTGGTCGAGATGGGGGGGCATGTTGGTTCATGATGCACAGGTTCATTCATTAATCTAGAAACTTCTGGTAGATTGAGCGTGGCCAAAAAAGGGAGACGAGGTTGTGACATCTGGCCCCAAGCTCCCGGGAAAGATTTTTGTTGGGGAATCGTAGCCCATCTAGGGTTCTGGTATGCACCATGGCCCTGTCTAGGATTGTAAAACCCCCCTCTGAACTGATTCATAAGGGGTTGGTTAGGCACCATTCTAGTAGGAATGTTATGATGAGGATTGTAAATATTTCCCCCAGCTAGAGTAGCTCCAGGTTGGGGGTTTCCCAAGGTGTGAAATTAACCTCCTCCGAGTGTGAATCTAGAGGATAGAGGTGGATTCGTCATGCCAAACATGTTGGTCGAAATCAATGTGGAGGAGGTAGGTGTAAAGGATGGAACATAAGAAACATCTTGTCCACCAGGTTGACCACTCCATCCAGGAGCATTAAGACCAAGATTATACCCGGGGTGAAAACAAGGTAGGCTTCCAATCGTAGGAGTCATTTGAGGGATATGAGTACCTCCAAACAATAATGGAACGTGTGTAGGATCCATGCCCACAAGTCCAATACTAGTATTCGGGTTAGACACTGGAATGAAAGATGAAAATTGCGATGTGAAATTCGACATACCATAAGAAAAAGGGATAGAGGTCATATGGATGCACTGAGTATTGTATCCAAGTGTACAAAAAATAGACCTGAAAGGGTTTTTCCCAATGGGTTGAGTAGCAACCACAGGCTAGATAGGAGTGATGATGGGAACCATTGGCACTACAACCGTAGTGGTTGAAGGTGTCGAAGGAACAATATTAAATATAGTAGGAATGGGAGTCGAAGGACTCTTAGTATCTTTCTGACTTGACTCAGTACTCATCCTTGTATGATCACAAGTCTGGTAGGTGGAGGTGTAAGTACCACATTTGATAACCTTACAACTTTTAGAAGGTAAAGACTCAAGATGCAGTGGTAATATTAAAAAACAACAAGACTTGCGGGGAAGTTGGTCTGGCTCCACAATGACTCACAACTTGAGATATAAAAACAAATCCTGAGACCAACTAATAATAAAAGAGAACACCAAAATAAACAAAAGGCCAATATGCACGCAAACAAGATAAAGTGGTTGAAAGGGGTCTCCCTCCCTAAATTAGGTATGCCTCGCCCAAGAGGGTCATGAGACTCCTTGCAAAAGGTCGGAGGTATTAGAATCAGTTATAATTTCCCTCGTGGGCTTAAAAACTAGTCGATCAGATCCCCCCGAAGAGGTAATCCTCCATAGAGGTTGTGTGCTTTCTGACCCTTATCTTACCCAGGGTACCTATAGAATAACCACTGCAAGTAACCTATGTGGTACCTATGCCAAGCAACTAAGCCACCACGATATAACCAATGTGCAGGTGAACAGTCGTAAGTCAGGTCTTCTGTATGGGCACGGTAGCAAAGCCAAAAATCTCGAAAGCACCGCCTCTCACGAAGGTAAAGGTACTAGAAACACCCCCATATACGAATAGATGCCTAGAAATATATCTGACACTAAGAAGATATTGGGGGGATATCCCCTCAACCAACTTCATGCTACCTCGTGATTAACTCCAGTGTAAGTAGAGCCTCCTGATGTCACCAATTATACAATGGATTTCACCACTCCCTTATTCAGACACATATGTTAAATTTAATAGCCTTGGATAAGTTTACTCACAAAATCCTATTCCAAGGCTCTAAATCCTAAGCTAGATTGTGCACCCTAAAAGATAAAATCGTTTCTAATCAATTTTAAATTTATCAGTGTTACTTTTAATTTCCTTGCTTACTCAAAAAGGTGCAGTCATGAAACTAATGATGTTATGACTCAACAAGTAAAATAAATGAATATGAATAAAATGCAAAGTCCTAACTTCAATTCCCAATAAATGATAAGATTTTTAAAATGCAATTTTCAATTTAATTCTACAATTTCAAATAAGATGCAATATTTCCATACATGTACTAAGATCAATGATAAGAACCCAAAAGATCAAATGACAACAATGAAAAATGTATATTTTTTGTATTTTCAATATAAAAGAATGAAAATGCAAGGACTGAACAATATCTTGATATAAATATTCTACTCTATGTAAACAGAGAAAAACCAAGTAGTATATCAATAAGAAAACACCCAGCCCAAGATATAAGGACAACCAATGAAAAATATGATGAGAAAGAAAAACTGCCCAAAAATTCAACCAAATAAAGGTTTCCTACAACTCTGCAGGCACTTAACAGTCATGAAAGAGACCTAAGAAGACTCAACAACCATCAAAACTTACCCAACAAACATCAAACTCAAAAACCAAGCAAACAAGGATGATGTACACGACTATTAAGAGAAAAACCACATATATACGCTTCCTACATAATGACATCTCATGTATGTACGTGACTGTCAAGAAAAAAACCGCGTATATGTATTGAAACACTACCAGGTTAAGGATAAGGCCAAGAAACTAGGACTCAAAATGAATAGAGGTTGTCAAGCAATCAGATGACAAGAAACTCAATATAAACGAGAGAAATCAAAGCAAAAAAACACTCCAAACCTCAAAAATAAGGTTCCCTCCCCAGTATGGTCGCCAATTTTGTTACGAGGAAATTCACTCTATGGCATGGGGTAAAACACAACAGATAGAAATGATTGTAGAAATCAACTCTAATCTCAAGTATTCTATATAAAAAAATATGAAAACAAGACAAGATAAAGATCATACCTCATCTAGACGTTCGATAAAGTCCATCGTTGAGCACTTGAATCAAAGAGATACACCTGCAACTTGTCCTCAACAACCAAGATACACAAGAAGATGGTGATAATATATAAATTTACCACATTCAATAGCATAATCCATCAATATTCATAATAAATACGCCCATGGAATAACAATTCAAATATTTGCAAGACATTAATTGGACGAGAAAAGAGTATTTCTATTAAAATGTAATCGACATAAGTGTATGAAT
The DNA here is from genome assembly GCA_009831015.1 of Picea engelmannii. NCBI lineage: Eukaryota > Viridiplantae > Streptophyta > Pinopsida > Pinales > Pinaceae > Picea > Picea engelmannii. The sequence goes on along the minus strand of ML838468.1, from coordinate 24,210 downwards.
GACAAACTTTTGTGTTGGCACGTTCGGAACCGATAAACTAAGTCCCTTATAGATGGGACTCCATCACTTCAATCCTCCACCAAAGGTAAGCTCATATAATAGAGACAATGAAGTTCTCCATCAAGTAGGGAAGAGCTTGGGGGCTGAACAATGTGTTTAAACGTAAAAGGACAAAGGGATGCAGACTCAATATGAAGTGAATAATTTCTTGAGAGTAACTTTGCTCTCAAAGTTGAATTATTCTCCTCTTTTCCATATCTTGGATAAGGCCCATTTATAGCCTTCAAATGGAATATTAGGGCCGATTCAAAACATTTCTAGTAAATGGAAGGTCACGGATCATGGATCTCGTGATGTGACATGGAAACCCGACACCATTTTTTAATTTTCAGCACAAAACCTAATGTACACATGTTGTAATGGTGCAACCTGTGTATACACATGTTGTATAGCTGTTAGGGTGTGCATATGTGGAAAAATACAATTTTTATCTCTAGGAACTACAAAAAGGGACTTCAAGTCTGCATAGGGAAATGGAAAATTACTTCAGAGCAAGTTTGCATAAGGTGAGGAAAATCTTGCTATAGTAGTCAGATAGGGATCAAACAACACACACAATTTATGGAGGATTTTCTCTTCATAGGGATATGACTGAATGCACTGTGAAGCCTACAAGGGTCATTATAACTGGTTATGATATCTCCACTCTATTTTTGCAGAGTTTTGGGCCCCTCTTGGGAGAGGAATACCTACTTTATTTCGGGAGGTCCCTCTCAACCATCATATCCTATTTGTGTGCATTGGCCTTTAGATTTATTTAGGAGTGTTCTCTTTGATTATTGGTTGGCCTTAGGAGTTTGTATTGCATCTCAAGTTTTGAGTCATCATGGAGAAAAACCATCCTCCTCGCTGGTCTCTTCTTCTTTTGAATCTACCACCACATCTTGATCCCTTACTGAAGTTTCCTCCTAAAAGGTGTAGAGTTAATAAGCATGGTACATATATCTCCACCTCTCGGGCTCATGATCATCCTACCATGAGTACTGAGTAAGACATAAATTTCTTGGGAATCCCTTTGAATCCTATTTCCTTTGTGATTAGTGGGGTCCCCTCGACTCCCTTATCATCAGTAGTTTGGATGTCAGAGACTCCCTCATCTAATGCTACCCAACCAATGGTCTTTGCTCAGCCCATGGGAACAAATCATTTTTTATTTCCATGAGGTCTGTCGAATCATAGTTCTCAGTCAATACATTTGGCCACTAATCCTTTTTGGTATGGTATTCCAGACATGACTTCACACTTGTCATCCTCAGTTTCATCGTCTTATGTGAATCCTAGTTTTGGGTCTGGGGGCACGATGCCTCCTTATTCTCCATTTGCATTTGGTGGGGGTCATATCCCTCAATCAAATCCTATAGTAGGAGGTTGGAATCCTTCTTCCTTCGGACCCAATCCTAGTTTCACTTCTCCAAGTGTTATCGGGCTAATTGTTAAGTGCAGACACAAATCAATCCCCCTAGATTCACTACGAAACTAGAACAAAACAAGACAATGCACTACTCTTTCCTTAGATTTCAATTATGAAATGAGAAATGGATCTAGAACATACGTTTTAAATATCGAAGATCTGACTTCACCAATGCAATCCAAGCTCTGTCACGAGGCTTATAGAGAAATATCTGCAAATAAACACAAGCCAACGAAGACAAAAATAACAGAGTCTATTTGATATGAAACTATGTATGTGATCAAGGAATCATACAATATGAACAAATAACATTCATATAGGAAAGAAAAGTGTATCTGTATTAAATATTGTGGAAGAAAAATACAATCATATGTCTTGATGTTGTCAGGTTCCTTCCAACAGTTCCTTGCTTCCCACACACTTATTGCTCCATGGATTCTAAGACCATGGATCTGATAGCTACTCACAATCTATCTTGACAAAGAAAATATCAAAGCCAACATACAAGCTCCAAAAAATCCAAGCTACAAAACTCAATAACAAACCAATCTAACTTTCTCCATGAGAGATCCTCTCCTTTTATAAGCTGAAGAGGATAAGGTGAGGAGGTTAGGATGATCCCACTAAATCATGAAAGCAAGTAAGATCCAAACCGTTCAGAGGCCACATCACCATAGAAGCTTCTCCTTCTAGAAGCATCGAGAAGACGCTCGTTTTTCCCACGTACAGGAATTTCCGCACCCTAGCTATAGAGAAACCTACGGAAACTCTGCAACCTAGCTATAGAGCAAGGTGTGGAAATCAGGCATTTCCGCACCTTGTGTATAGTGCAACCTGCAGAAATCTTCCTTAATAGGGTTTTTACAAAGGAAAATACAACTTCTTCTCTCAGTAAAAGTTCTTCTCCCTTCTTTCTTTAGGAGTTCAGGCCACTGACCCCTTTGAAGGAAACACATAGGTTTACATCATTAACGATCATAAGGGTGATGAAAATAATGTGTAACCGAGAGCCCCCAAACTATGAAGTTAGAACATAGTGATAGCTGAAATACTTTGTCGAGTGTGTGCAGGGAATAAGGAACATGTCGGTCGGAAACCTGCCAACAAACAAGGAAATGCAGTACAATAATATATCCTCACTGAGGTAGGCATTCCCATACTCAGAATACAAATGACTCAAAGCATAAATGCCAACATGCAAAGATCCATGTCAAGTAAGACAGGTCATGGCCACCAAACATACACTGTGGATCCATGCCAATATGACTCAAATCTAAACATAGCCACCAAAAATACACCGTGGATCTATGTGTTAAAGACTCAAATTTGAACATAGCCACGAGAGATACACTGTGGATCTATACACCAGTACAGCCTGAATATACTCCAATGCAACCTGACTCTGATAGAAAAGATCTAGGCTCTTTATCTCCACCACTCTATAGTACGAATCTAACCATGTGAATACATGTGCTGAAGTCGAACATGGTAGAAACCACTTGATTACCGGTCATTAATGTATACTATTAAAAAGTGCAAGGGAAATCACCATTAATTTCAATGACTCCCAAGGTACACTAGTACAAACCAACGGGTGTGAATTAATGAGTTGAAGTCGAACACTCGGTGGAATCTCCCGATCAGGGGTCAATAATGAAAACCCATTGTCAAAAGCGAGGAAACCTTCCATTGAGGCATGCAAGTTCCAAGGTACCAATTAGTTTCTAAGTCTAATTCCTGGATAATGAGTTGAAGTTGAAAGGAAAAGACTCATCACAGGAGGGCCTTAATGTATCCCCCATAAATGACACGAAATGTGTAACAAGATTTGAGGTAGATCAGAGTAACAAATGATTTAGGACTGACTTAGGGATGGCCGATGCAATAGAAGGCTTTAAGGACTACAATAGAAGGCTTTCTGGGTTGAACATCTCTTTGAACATATTGATGACACGACAATTTTCTTGGAAACATTGACTCAACAACAGGGATCACAGACCAATTTGTAATCTTATAAAGGATTATGATCAGGAGACAAGTGGATTTTCCAACCTATACACAAAATGAGTGAAAGGGTGTCATGTTCAAAGGTGACTCTTCCATAGAATATAGGTTTAGACACATTTCTTTCCCAAATTTCCCCCCACCATTTCTTTCAAGTACCTCTTCATTTTTACGCAAGCTTGATGAGGATAGCATATGCTTGTAGATGTAAGCTCATCCTTCGGACAAGTCCCTCAAAGTATGTTTAATGAACCCTAAGAAGGAGGGGTTCGGTCCCATATGGGTCTTTCAATGTTTGTTTAACGAGTCCAAAGAGAGAAAAACCGGTGGTTTTTCATGTTTATAGAGTCTGAAAAAAACTTAAAGAGAACTCTCTCAGTTCCTTTTTCGTAAAGTATTCTGATGTGACTAAAAAAGAGATAAATTATCACTCAACAGACGTTTTCTTCAAATACTTTAACGAGCATGAAAAGAACAAGGTCGCTCAGCAATCTTTTCATGTTTAGAGAGTCTAAAAAGGGCTTAAAGGGAACTCCAGTGGGTTCCTTTTTCATATAACCTTTACGAGTCTGAAAAAGTGATAAAAGTATACTCGGTTACATTCTCATTGATTTATGAGCATGAGAAAGAACAAAGACTAAGCTCGGGATTGTTTTCACTTTTACGCAATCTTAAAACAAAACAAAACTATGCTTGGGATAGATTTTATTTTTACACAAGATTAAAAACTAAACAAAACTATGATTGGACCTAATTTCATTTTTACACAAGCTCGAACCAGAGGAACTATGCTTGAGGTATGTGGTTTCATTTTTACACAAGCTTGAACCATAGAAAACTATGCTTGAACTTCCCAACGCATTATTCAGGGATGGTTGGTACTTAGCCCCCGACTTAACTTCAACATGAAGTCTAGAGGCTAGAACCAATGCCCCTCAAGCTTCATTTCATCCAACGGCACAAGTAGATGACATGAAGATTATTTCAAATACTATACGTAGGACTTGACCCAAATGGAGAGGGGGAAGTTGTTTCATTTTTTAACGAGCTTGACACATGAGAATAACTATGCTCATGACTCGAGGTATAACCTCCAGACCACTGTTTCATTTTTTAATGAGCTTGAAACAGAAACGGGAACTATGCTCATAAGATCTGCTTCATTTTTTAACGAGGTTTATACAGAGACACAAAAACTATCCTCAGCTGGTTTCATTTTTTAATGAGCCTAAAATTAGAAAACCATTCTCAAGGCTGGTTTCATTTTTAAATGATCTTGAAATCAGAAAACCATGCTCAAAGCTACTCTTTTTGATCAAGGATTCCAAGAGGACAATGCTCTGGGAGGACACCAAGTCAAGGGACAAAACTCGGTCATGGCTTCCAAGAGATCTTCACTAGACAGAAGATACACACTCTGGAAGGACACCATGTCGAGGGTCGTGACAGGGGTAAGGAGATCAAGCTCTAAATACCCTATCAAAGATATCACCATGTCAACTACCAGATCTAAGTCATAAGAGACTGAGCTTACAGTGAGAGGCTCATCTTCATTGGCAGCTGAAGGCATGGGAGACAACGCCACATAATTGACCTGTGGCGGGGGCGATACTGTCTGCACATAAGAACCATTTAGGGAGGTCATTCAGTCAGGACCGATGAATGAAAGTTGATCAATAGTCACAATTCTTCTATCGTGAGGGAAATATATCATACGAAAAAGAGTGGACACAATAGCTTTCATGGCATAGACATAATCCTGCCCAAGGATTAAAGCGAAATACAAGGGGTCTTGGACTACCATAACATCAATAAAGACGATTTTCCCTCCCAAAGTTACAGGAAACTGAGGAAGGGTCCCTAAAGGTTGATTGGTTCTTCTGTTAAAATCTAACAGATTCTGCATAACCAGCGCAAGTTGAGGACAACCCAAAGCTTGCCAAACAATAGAGGAAAAAATATTAACGGACACACCTTCATCTATCAACGTCTGAGTAATGTCCCGACCAAAAACCTATACTATAATATGGAAAGGAATTTGAAAGGAAAGACGAGGTCTAGTTAGCACACCCCAATTAAAAAGGATGGCCTCATTACTCAGAGCGGGTTCCATGGGAGAAGGAGGAATACCCCGCAACATGGTATATTTTGTATCAACGAGAAAAAAGTGGGCAGTATCGGATTTACTCTTTAGTGGGAGAGTAGGATCAACTGATGACAAGATCAGATCGACCACTTGAGTTTCATTCTCCAAGGAGAGAATGGGGTTCACATGTGGAAACAGATTGATTGCTTGGGTTTTGCTCTTTAATGAGAGAGTGAGATCGACTGAGGATGGGATTGGATCGACCACTTTGTCAACTGGTTCAACTAAGGACGTGACCAGATTGACAACTTGATCAACCAGACTAACCGAGGAAGGGACCAGATTGATCATTCGATCAACTATCGGTGGGTTGAGAGTGAGCTTGCGATAAGCAGCTGGAAGTTGGGGCTGTGAAACAGTCATGTCTTCTAGTAATTTTGAGGCTTCTTCCATACGAGGGAAAAGGTGAAATAGATGACTCTCTTTGCATAACATACATGGGAAATTAACTCTACTTTTCTTCTTCCCAACGGTATCTTGACTAGTTGACGGGAGGTCATCAAACTGTTGTTCAGAGGCTGACGACGTGGAATGGAAAGGAGTTGTAGACCACACTTCTATAACCTTGGATAGACCAGGGAAATCCTTAAGAAGATGGCTACCCTTATAAAGCCTGCAAGGGTACTTGGGCTTACGGTTTTTTTGGGTGATCTTGGCACCATCAACACTCCCAGCGTGATTAATAGTAATTGGTTTCTTTCCAACATGTTCGGAAGTGGTTGGAATTTTGGATCGTTTCTTATTTTTCTTCTTCTTCTTCTTATTTTTCTTCTTATTATTATCCACCGGGTTACTATCTTCAGATATTTCACTCAGCAAAGAAGATGAAACGGAATAAGACCTTGCAAGTGGAGAAGGTGAAGAAGATCTTACTGGTGAAGAAGGTGAAGGATCAACATGAGGTTGATGTTCTTGGGGGGAAGTTCTTACAAGAGAAGCACTAGTTGCATTCAGAATTACTTGAGTGGAAAACAACCATACCGGTAATCCAATTGTGAGACTTGGAAGGCTCAAAGTAGAGATATGAGGAGGACCAATGTTTCCGTAAGAAGGAAAAACAAAAGGTTCCCCTGGAAAAGGGGTTCCCTCATTGGTCATTCCGGGAACTGATGCCATTAAATAAAAATCCAACCTAGAGTCTGCTAGGGAAAACAAACAACACACTCCAAAAATCTAGTAACCTAACAAGAAAACAAAACCTTCTTACGATGAACGCACTAGTTGGTGAAGAATTCCGACGTCACGAGAACAATGTAAGAAGGGGCTGAGATAGAAAAGCTGAAAAATTTACGTTGACGACCTGCTTAACGAACTTACACCCTAGTGCAAGCTCCCACACATAATCGTGGGTATACCCTCCAAGGAGCCTGAGTGAGTTTGGCCAACGTCGATTCTAGGTACCGTGAAGACTTGCCCCTCCATAGTCACCTAGTGTAAAGACCCTAGAGAGATAGGCTATTAAAGTTACCAATTATAACAATGATTCCTGGAGAAACAATCGACAATCCGATCCATGAGCAAGAGTAGGGTATCTAGCCCGAAATCAACTCGAAAGGGATAATTCTGTTATCGGTTGCCAATTTTTTTACTAGGCTAATCGTTAAGTGCAGACACAAATCAACCCCCCTAGATTCACTACAAAACTAGAAAAAAACAAGACAACGCACTACTCTTTCCTTAGACTTCAATTATCAAATGAGAAATGGATCTAGAACATACCTTTTAAATATCGAAGATCCGACTTCGCCAATGCAATCCAAGCTTCATCATGAGGCTTATAGATAAATATATGCAAATAAACACAAGCCAACGAAGACAAAAATCACAGAGTCTATTTGATATGAAACTATGTACGTGATCAAGGAATCATACAATATGAACAAATAACATTCATATAGGAAAGAAAAGTATATCTGTATTAAAGAATGTGGAAGAAAGATACAACCAGATGCCTTGATGTTGTCAGGTTCCTTCCAACAGTTCCTTGCTTCCCACACACTTATTTCTCCATGGATTTTGATACCATGGATCTGATAGCTAATCATAATCTATCTTGACAAAGCAAAGCTCAAATCCAACATACAAGCTCCAAAAACTCCAAGCTACAAAACTCAATAACAAGTCAATCTAAATTTCTCCATTAGAGCTCCTCTCCTCTTATAATATGAAGAGGATAAGGTGAGGAGTTTAGGATGATCCCACTAAATCATGAAAGCGAGTAAGATCCAAATCGCTCGGAGGCCACCTCACCATAGAAGCTTCTCCTTCTAGAAGCATCAAGAAGACACTCGTTTTTCCCACGTACAATAATTTCCGCACCCTAGCTATAGAGAAACCTGCGGAAACTCTACAACCTAGCTATAGATCAAGGTGTGGAAATTAGGCATTTCCGCACGCTATATATAGTGAAACCTACGAAAATCTTCCTTAATAGGGTTTTTACAAAGGAAAATACAACTTCTTCTCTAAGTAAAAGTTCTTCTCCCTTTTTTCTTCAAGAATTCAGGCCATTGATCCCTATGAAGGAAACATATAGGTTTAAATCATTAACGATCATAAGATATGTTGTCTGAAACAGATGTAGAAGGCACTTCCTTCAATGCTTCTTTCCCTTTGTTGTTCTTTGAATCTTTCTCTTGAACCGTGCTCTTTCGTTCCAAGTAGTCTTCATACAACACCTTCACCATCTCGGCCATGGAAA
>ML838468.1:0-15167 GCA_009831015.1 Picea engelmannii | reverse complement strand
ATTGGTAAAGGACCATTGTTAAAGCTTTATATGGTGGGGAGGTCCAGGGGTCGAACCCCATGGCCTCCATAAAAATTTTACCAAACAAACCAAACACCAACAACCAATAAAGGGGTGCCACGTGGCAGCCCATGACTAGGCCATGTGGCACTACGTCATTTGACCATAATATGCCACGTGTCACAAACTGATTCGCCCAGATGTCAGCCAATCCAAAACTGCCACGTCATCTCCTGCACAGTCAGCAAGCTGATGTCATCAGCGTTGACTTTTTGACCAGTTGACCTTTGACTTTTTACACGTTTGACTTTTCGGTCAGAACGCGATATCTTCTCCATACGGACTCCGTTTGACATAAAAATTATACCACCGGAATCGGGAAGACGAGGCAGACGCAATGGAATTGTTTTCGTCGAATTCTAAGCACTTTCATTTTTGAGCATTTTTCATGCCCTGTCAGGCTTCTGAATCCGATTTCGGAGCATCAGCAGCCACTGCAAGTCATTTTGGGGGAATTGATATGATTAAGAAGCCTAGACATATAGGACGTAAGCCTTAGTTCCTTTGTAGATTTTGCAAAGGAGATCACCTAACTCGTTTGTGCCCTACTATTATGGTGGTACAAGAAGCATGATCCTTGTCTCATGTCCCTTCAGGCTCTGAGTCATATTTGGTTTCCCGACAATATAATTCTTCTTTGGTTGACACATCAATCGTGCCAATGCAATCTTTGGATGACACCACTCTTGTTTTAGGGGTGATGTGTCTTTTGACCATGTTGAATTGCATCTTGTTCAACCAACAGTCGTTTCGATGCAATCTTCGGCCGAAACAACTCATGTTTTAGGGAGTGATGAGTCTCTTGACCATGTTGTCTTGCATCATATTCAACCAACGGTTGAATAAGTGGTCATGTCTATGCAATCTTCGATCAATCCAACTCTTCTCTTGGAGAGTGACAAGTCTAAGGATGTGACATTTCTAATGCAATCTTTGGACAATCCCACTCTTCTTTTGGGGGGTGATGCATCTTTCGACCATGTCCTTATCATTTCTAGTTTTATACCTTCTGAACAAGGGATCATTCCACTCTCTCTGAGTACGCTCCCTCCAAGGCCTAGGATGGTTTCCTTTGAGTGGAATGATCTTGTAGAGCCTTGCCTTCCTTATTCTCCACCCTTCCATATAATGGTGTTCTTCGATATATTGTATATGAAGGATTTTATGCGAGTATTTTATTCTCCTCAGCTTCACAAGTTTTGGGTTCTCCCAATATTTTGTCAGCTACTAGTGAGTTGTTGGCTTTGACAGAATACCTACACGAAAGCCATGGCCTACCCTGTGGGCTCGAGTAATCTAGTGTTTCCTATTAAGTTTGATTTTTTTTTGTGAGACCTCGAGCCCTAATATTTGTGAACTTTCGAGACCTGGTTTCATGGATGTTGAGTTTCCTTTAGATGTGACTATCCTTGAAGCTATTATTTTGGATTTTCAACCTCTTATGAAACTATAAACTTTACAAGTTGATTACCAAAAAATCCCTTCACCTGGTCCTAGCAATGGGATCTGCCTAGGGAACCACTATGCATAATTCGAAAGGCTATGTGGTCCTCTGTACATATTGTAATTTCAGAGTCTTGGTTAAGCTCTTTTTCGACTCCCAAAAAAATGAAAATATTGACGAGTGAACTTGTCTCTTTCACACTCGTTAAATGGTTTTGAAAGGACATATATTTTAATATAAGTTTAACCATTTTCTAGACCAAATAGACTACTTACAAAAAAGGTATACTCTATTCACCATTGACTAGAAGAGTTCTCCTGGGTATTATTTTATACTTTTTCAGGCCTAGGGGACTAACATCTACGAAAAAGGACACTTGTTTAGTTAAGTTGTAATCAGATCCCATTATCATTCTTTCATTTTTTAGCCTATTTCTCGCTCCCTCTTTCTCGTTATAAGCTTCTTGCCCCAAAAATTCTCAGTATTAACCAAGTAGTGCATTTCATATATCCTTTTCATCTTGGTACCCTTTACCCGTAGAGGAAACATCCCCCCAAGTTTCCATTGTTGGACATATTGTCATTCATATGTTGTCATTGATGCCAACAATCATGATAATTTGTTATAATGGCAACATGAATCAGTCATGAACAGTTATACAACTGGCATTAGTGTCAAGATGGATAATAAGGTCTGTCCATGTGTAATGAAGGGTCAATTATGGAAAGAGAATGCAGCAGAGAAGAAAGGTTAATCTCAGGAGGAAAATTATATTAAAGATCGACAGAATAAAATCACCATAAGGCTAAAGCAATTCATGATTATTGTTGATCACGATAGGATCAACAATGATCCTATGATCAGATCTCAAGAGAGATAGCACTGTAGAAATCCCACAAGAGAAAATCTTACTGAAGAAGGGAAACCTTTATAAAATATCAAGCAATGGGAGCCATTCATCCATAATTCGGATGCAAACCCAACCATTGGATCATAGAGGAAAACTGTGTAAAGAAGGAAAATAATATTGTCCGTAGATGTATATTTCAGGACAAAATAGGACCGTCAGATTGAGGGGAAGTCAGAAGAATTAGATCTCAACTGACAGATTTGAAGCAAGAGCTTCAGAAGATATCTTAGTCGTTGGATTAAAGATGAGTAGAAAAACATTCAAGCCCGTTGTTTACTACTCCGGAGAAAAGAATCCCATAACAGGTAATATTACCCGAAGGCTAAAGTACCAAAGTGGACATGAGTCATCTGATCCAAGAAACACTTCACATAATATACTGATCGTTGGATCGAGTAAAGTGGAAGGATAGTGTAATCCACAAATTTTCTGAAGAGGACATGAGTTGTCCGATCTGAGAAATATTTCAGGAGTCATATTGACTGTCCGATCTATATAAAGTGGAAGGATATGATAAGCAAAGACAAAGGCCAGAGCCCTGAAGTCCCGAAGTAAATGAGGACCATCGTATCTGTACAATACATGATGATCATTGGATCAGAATAGTGGTCAACTTTGGCGCTGACTACTTCGGCAAAAATGGGTTGAGAACATGTAAATTCACCCGAAGCGACGAAGGACAAAGTCACTCTCAACCGTTGATCTGAGATACATTTCTGGAGTTAGGACAACCGTTAGATCCAGGAGAAGAACATGTGCCATATGAGGAGATCCACATCATCAAGACTATTTCAGAAAGGACACATGGCACAATCAGATGATGACAAGTGTCAAAGTGTAGTTGGCATTTCAGGTATGTGTAAGTCACAAATCTAAGTGACACATGGCAGCCACTCAGTTAGTTCCACATCAAAAAGTGTCGTCATCAAGTTATGTCACTCTGAGAGATTTTACTTCAGGATTTTCACCACCATAAAATGCCTGAAGTCCCAAAGTTTCGAAATTAACAAGAACCATTCATCATGCAAATAAAATCCAATTGACCAATCTACTTCAGCTAAATGAACTCTGGAAGATTGAAGGTCTGTGAAGGAGAAATCCCCCAAAGCATCGAAGGATGACATCAACGTTGATCGTTGATTTAAGATAACTTCAGGAGCATTCTCGACCGTTTATAAAGTACAGTGGAAGGATAGAGTAAGCGTATTTCACAAAGTAATGCCAATAGTTGATCTAATTCGGGAGCATTATAGACCATTGATCAAGTAAAATGGAAAGATAGAGTAAGCATAAATTGTGAAGTAACGCTAATCGTTGATCTACTTCGGGAGAATTCTCAACCGATGATCAAGCATAGTGGAAGGATAGTATAAGTGGAAGTGTTAACCGACAGCAAGCGGTCACCACCGCTTTATGACTTATGCAGTAGGTAATCACTCTGGAGGAATTGCTACTCCAGAGTCCAGAAGCCACAAATAGTTGAAGTTCTGAAGTGAGTGAGAACTGTTCATCTGAACTCTTGATTAAATCGTAATCGTCAATTGTGATTGAAGCCTCTAGATAAGTAAGGATTGTGCATTCACAGAACATTAAATATGGAATGTCGGATCTACTAGTGAAATCAGTATATGCACTTCATAGAAATCTGCGTCGGGAGATTTGAAAGGTTATAGAAGTTGGAAGTCACAAAGGATGAAGTTTCAAAGTAAAGGAGAACCATCCATCTCATCGTGACATTAAAACGTGATCGTTGATTTTGATAAGTAATCAAGCACTCGCTTGACCTAGCGCCTGGTCACCACCTGCGGTCGTATGGAATAAATAAATAAGGGTAAAAGAAGAGGAAACACTTAAATTAATAAACCCGTGGTTCTGCGCCTATGGTCATATAAAAATGGTTTGAATAAAGCACCTCATACAGATTTCATCTCTGTAATTCGACAGATAATTAACACCATAGCAATACAGGGAATAGGTGAAAGATCGAATATGATATGTTGATGAATTGAGGACACAACAGAAGCATGAGTACGATATAATGAGTCGATCCATGTCTATGATCAACTCATGAGGACAAATGAACTGGTACATAGTCACAATTAAAAGAGAGATAAATCATAAGCATTATGAATAAAGAATAAAAAGGAAAAATGATATTTTTTTTAAGTTTAATATTATCATTTAAATGAAAAGGTACAATGGTTCAATATAAAAGACACAATGTTTCAAATTCACACCAGTTGGAAGACTATATAAACAAGAAATAATGGTGAGAAGAAGTGTAGTTGAATTTGTTGAAGTATATATATTTATATATAATGGATTGAATGAAGGTTCATTCTATCAGTTTGGTGCATGTTTACAAGCTGGGTCTTGTATGAGGATTGGATTCCTCACATCTAAGTTGGATCTGAGATCAACAAGCTTGGATGTGTTATGAGGGTTGGATTCCTCATTTCTCAGTTGGATTTGAGAACTACAAGCTGGGTCTTGTAACAGAGAGTTGGGTCTCTCATAGTTGCTTGAAGATGAAGATATTCAAAGATTGATCTTATGTATTCATTCAAGTTAAATAAATAAATAAAATATTTATTCTTTTATATATTGGTTGAGAAAATGAAACAAATATATGTTTTTCAGTTAATTTATGAAAAATTGAAAATTGTCCAAAGTTTTGTGACACCAATTCACCCCCCCTTCTCAGTGTCAAGTGTGCATTTCAACAATTGGTATCAGAGCGGGTACCTTCAGCATAGTTTAAATACTGGAAGGTAGATTCTGAAGAAATGGGTGGACAAATTTTTATCTCCACAAATGAAGCTCCCTTATTTGATGGAACAAATTATTCATCATGGAGGGAAAAAATGAAAAGATATCTAAAGTAAAGAGGATATGGAGTTTGGGATTCGGTAGTAAGTAAGCCCTAACACTTAACTACTTCAAAGAGAAAAACCAAAACTGCAAAGGATGTAAGGAGAAATATTTCTTTATCCTTAAAAGCAATCCATGATGGATTTTCAGACCAAGTCAAAGAAAATATGAGATACTACAAATTTGCTAAAGAATTATGGCTCCACCTAGAAAATAGTTATCATAATGAAACACAAGAAGAAGATAAATCCTATCAAGATAAGGAACAAGATAAAGAAAAGGAAAATTGCAATCAGATTGAAGAACATCATACATTGAAAGACATTTCTAATCGGAATGAAATGAATGATTTAATTCAATCCTCAGTCATAAATGAAGAATACAACCTCATCAATGAATTGAGGCATACCTCAGTAATCACTAAAGAAAAAGTACATAATATTAAGACTGATGTTACAGTTGCAATAGAAGAGATTCGTATGGAACCGCGAAATTATATGCATATTAAATTTCGTGTGTATGTTCTTGACCATCTTCAATACACAATTATGTGCACTTTTGAAGAGTTGGAGAAACTTCAACAGAAAGAGATGTTGCTACTTCAACAGTTAGATCAATCTAACCATGAAGAGCATGAACACAATATTCAGCTAGAAAAAAAAGAAGACGAGATCAAAATATTGAAAACCAAAGTTGTTGATCTAACAAAAGAGATGGAAGAACTAATGACACACGACAATAAAAGAAAACAATTACTAAAAGAAACAGAAGAATTGGTTAACAGTCTAAAGACTCAATTTGAGGAAACTAAAGAATGTGAAATTCAATATAAAATAAATCAAGCTCAAGAAAAGGAAGTGCCTATAAAAGAATATGGGACAATATCAAATTCTAATTATATTATAATGTTTTAGCCAAAGAAATAAAATACAAAAAGAAGTTTAAATTGGTTTCTATAAAATCAAAGGATCATGCCAAGAGTTTTTAAAAATAACATATGGAAAATCTTGACTATCTATAGATTAGTGGTAAAAAGAAAAATCATTGGTAGGGTTAGTTGTATAATACAAGCAGAAGAAAAATAGACAAACAAGAGCATCACCTTAGGAGGAGCATGACCTCAAAAGGAGCAAGAAAATATTGTTTTTGTCATTTTTGTAAAAAAGGGGAGAAGAGGAAAAATAAAGGTAGAAGAGAAGTTCAAGGAGTATCATTCAAAAAAGATCAATTGATTACCAAATTGGTATTAAATCAATTTGTATCAATCCTAAATTGATATTCCTGTGAATTATCAAAGAAGAATAAGAAGCAGATCAAAACGATCAGTAATATTCATACTCTTGTTCTATTTGACAAAGGAAAGTCAGTAAAAACTCAGGAGGAGTATTTTGGTTATCAAATAAGAAAGTAATTAGATTAAGTTTTGAAAGACTTGATCACTACAAGTGGGTATCAATACAATTTGGTATCAAAAAGACTACTTATTTGAACACAAATATCCCAATGGATTAAGATAAGCAATTAGTAAAATTCACAAGGGAAGAAAAATAGTCAGAGTTTCACTCTTTGTCATTAATGTCAAAGGAAGAAAGAATAGATTGACAAGGGGTGTCATTCAGTTATGGTAGGTAGAGCTTGATTGCAAGGGGAGTTACCCAAGTTCATAATTTGATCAACAACCTACAGAAAGAGAGAGGTTGATCATAAGGGGAGAAACCTTTTTCCATTGATGTCAAAGGGGGAGAGTAAATTCAGAAGAGAGAAGCATCATCACAGGGGGAGTTTGTGTATGAAGTCAATGTGTTTCCCTCAATGAAAAAGGGTGATATTGTTGGACATATTGTCATTGATATGTTTTCATTGATGTCAACAATCATGATAAGTTGTTATGATGGAAACATGAATCAGTCATGAACAGTTATATGGTTGGCATTAGTATCAGGATGGCCAGTAAGGTCTGTCCATGTGTAATGAAGGGTCAGTGATGGAAATAGAATGTAGCAGATCAGTAAGGTTAATCTCAAGAGGAAAAGTATACTAAAGATCAATAGAAGAAAATCACCTTAAGGCTGAAGCAATTCGTGATTATTGTTGATCACGATAGGATCAACAATGATCCTATGATCAAAGCTCAAGAGAGATATCACTACAGAAATCCCAGAGGAGAAAAGATTATTGAAAAAGGGAAACCTTTATACAATATCAAGCAACAGGAGCCATTCATCCAGAATTCATATGAAAACCCAATCGTTGGATCATAGAGGAAACCTGCGTAAATAAGGAAAAAATCATGTCCGTTGATGTAGATTTCAGGAAAAAATAGGACCTTTAGTTCAAGGGGAAGTCAGAATAGTGGTCAACTTTGGCACTGACCACTTCGGAGAAAATGGGTTGAGAACATGTAAATTCACCCGAAGCACCGAAGGACGAAGTCACTCTTACTCGTTGATCTGGATACATTTTGGGAGTTAGGACAACTGTTAGATCGAGGAGAAAAACATGTGCCACATGAAGAGATCCACATCAGCAAGGACACGTGGCGCAATTAGATGATGACAAGTGTCAAAGTGAAGTTGGTATTTTAGGTATGCGTAAGTCACAAATCTAAGTGACACATGGCAACCACTTAGACAGGTCCACATCAACAAGTGACGTCAATAAGTTACGTCACTCTGGGAGTTTGTACTTTGGGAGTTTCACCACCAGAAAATGCCCAAAATCCAGAAGTTTCGAAATGAACGAGAACCGTTCATCGTGCAAATAAAATCCAACCGTTCGATCTACTTTGGTGAAATGAACTCTGAAAGATTGAAGGACCATGAAGGAGAAATCACTTGAAGCCTCGAAGGATGAAGTCAATTTTGATCATTGATCTAAGATAACTTCGGGAGCATTCTCGACCATTTATCAAGTACAGTGGAAGGATAGAGTAAGCATAAATCACGAAGTAATGCTAACCATTGATCTAATTCGGGAACATTCTCAACCATTGATCAAGTACAGTGGAAAGATAAAGTAAGCATAAATCACGAAGTAATGCTAACCGTTTCTCTACTTCGGGAGCATTCTCAACTGATGATCAAGCATAGTGGAAGGATAGCGTAAGTGGAGGTGTTAACTGACAGCAAGCAGCCATCACCACTTTATGACTCATTCGGTAGGTAACCACTCTAGAGGAATTGCTACTCCAGAGTCCAGAAGCCACAAATAACCGAAGTTCCAAAGTGAGTGATAATCATTCATCTCAACTCTTGATTAAGTTGTAATCATCGATTGTGATTGAAGCCTCTAGATAAGTAAGGATCGTCAGTTCATGGAATATTAAATATGGAATATCCGATCTACTAGTGAAATATTTATACACACTTTAGCGAAATTTGCTTCGGGAGGTTTGAAAGGTTACAGAGGCTGGAAATCATGAAGGATGAAGTTACAAAGTAAATGAGAACTGCCTATCTCATCGTGAAATTAAAACATGATCGTTGATTTTGATAAGTGATCAAGCACTCACTTAGCCTAGCACCTAGTCACCACCTGCGGCCGTATGGAATAAAGAAATAAGGGTAAAGAAGAGGCAACACTTAAATTAATAAGCTCGTGGTTTTTCGCCTATGGTCATGTGAAAATGGTTTGAAGGAAGCGCCTCATACGGATTTCATCTCTGTAATTTGATAGAGAATTAACACCATAACAATACAGGGAATAGGTGAAAGATCGAATATGATATGTTGATGAATTGAGGACACAACATAAACATGAGTACGATATAATGAGTCAATCCATGAGTGTGATCAACCCATGAGGACACATGAACCGATACACAATCATGATTAAAAGAGAGTTAAATCATGAGCATTATGAATAAAGAATAAAAAGGAAAAATGATATTATTTAAAGTTTAATATTATCATTTAAATAAAAAGGTACAATGGTTCAATATCAAAAGACACAATGTTTCAAATTTAGACCAATTGGAAGACTATATAAACAAGAAAGAATGGTGATAAGAAGTGTAGTTGAATTTGTTGAAGTATATATATTTATATATAATGGATTGAATGAAGGTTCATTCTATCAGCTTGGTGCATGTTTACAAGATGGGTCTTGTATGAGGATTGGATTACTCACATCTCAGTTGGATCTAAGATCAACAAGCTGGGACTTGTTATGAGGGTTGGATTCCTCATTTCTCAGTTGGATCTGAGAACTACAAGATAGGTCTTGTAACAAAGAGTTGGGTTTCTCATAGTTGCTTGAAGATGAAGATATTCAAGGATTGATCTTATGTATTCATTCAAGTTAAATAAATAAATAAAATATTTATCTTTTATATATTGGTTGAGAAAATGAAATAAATATATGTTCTTCAATTAATTTATGAAAAATGGAAAATTGTCCAAAGTTTTGTGACACTGATTCACCCCCACCTCTCAGTGTCAAGTGTCCATTTCAACATCCATGACCCTCATGCATTCCCTTGCATTGAGCATAGGTATGTTCTACTTCTTGGAACTAGTTGCTTATTCATGACACTTGTTTCCTCTCTTGTATCATAGCATTGTTTTTACTGTGAAAACACCAAAAAAAGACGAGCAGAAAAAACTTATTATCTCCTATCGACCGTAGTCATGTCGCCTTTGAAAAGAGCACAAACTCTTGAGTCCATTTCATCCATGGTTTGGGTTTAGCATGAACTTAGGAATATGAGCTCGTTACTTAGAGTCTACTCCTCCGAATGGTTATTCTTCCAGTCCTTATCGAGATTTTGTTGATGCCTCCTATTGCTTTTCTTGCCTTTGTCGACAATTTTCTTCATTGGATGCTATTCAAAGGTTCTCTTTTGTGTACTAATTGCATCTGGTACATGTGAGATTCACACATGATCATTGGTTCATGAACATCCTATTCATATGAGATCCTCCTAATCATAAATCTGTTTCTTTATACCTCATGTTGGATGATGAGAGATCCCTTAATTCTCTCCTTTCAATGGGTCTTCTTCCATTGACCTCATCTCATCTGTTTTAGAATCGAGATCTAGATTCCTATGAGTACCCAGAGGCCCTTAGTCATCAGTGGTAGGTTCTCCTGCCATCGACACTTTGGAATACATCAATGTCTCCCGATCGATGGATTCTTCAAGTGTTCGACCTCAAAACCATTATTCACACTTGTTGACTGTAATCAGTGCCTTGACACCTTCTTTCATTATCTATGGGTTGTCTTTCCTTTGTTAACGATACACCTTAATGATCAATAATCAAACAAAGTCTCATTTGGTTCGAATTCAACTCCTTTATTCAGATAATGTATACTTGCAACTTCGACAGATAGTGTATAAGACCTCCAATTTATAGTAGAAACACCCCATATCTATTTTTTTCTTCCATCAGACCAGTACCTATATTACTTCAGTGATCATGGAATATCATATTGTACTCCATTGTATACAGATATCTTTGGTTGATTTTGAGACTGGGCTTCACTGTGTCTTGTTCATGACTATGAAATCCTATGGCATATGTCCACTTTTTATTTCCTATTCATGGCCATGAACAACTATTTGATATATATCCACATGGATTTGTAGTGTAATTCATACTGGAAGCCATGTGTACAAAGTCAATATGGATTGTAATATTCTCATGAGTAACTAGTACTTCGAGTTGAGTCCTTATTACTCCACTTTTGGGAATTATAATGTATTTTGGCCATCGCAGATAATCCTCTAACCTCACACATTAGGGGGCATATATTATATCAAATATTTCCTCACTCCATGCATCTTTCTTTGATGGCCTTCCATTTCCCTATGCAGACTTCATTTCCCCTTTTTGTTCACTCCAGATCTATAAATACACATTTTTGTCCATATACGCAACCTACAATTAGACAAATTGTGTATACGCAGGTTGCTCCATTATAGCCTGTGTACATTGGGTTTGGTGATAAAAAATTAAAACATATGTCGGGTTTCCCTGCCATGTCACGAGTGTTGGCAATTTGGTTGTCAATGATGTCAAACTTGATAAATAGGTGAAGTATCATTGATTCATTGGTTTGAGAAACATTTTTAATATTGGACATATTGTTATGAAGGTGACTTGAATGTCAAGCATTGTCATTATTGGACATAATTTTATGAAGGTGACTTGAATGTCAAGCATTATCAATATTGGAAATAATGATATGAAGGTGACTTAAATGTCAAGCATTATCAATATTGGACAGAATGTTATGAAGGTGAATTGAATATCAGTAAAAAGATAATATTTACTAATATATTGTATGAGATTGATACACTCATCCTATATTGTATAAGGTTGATATTGTGTCATTAACATCAATGCACAAAAGACAAAATTGTGAAGAAACTATCCAAATAAAAAAGGTAAATGGATAATCCAATATGGATCCATACAAATCACAAATAAAGAAGTTAATACGACATGGTTCATTAAAAGTCATTCAGAAAATATCAATTGAAGAAGAGTCCAGAGAAGAGACAAAATTTCAATGGTGGATATTTTGTGAGGAAGAATTGAAACCATCGAGTCACAAGTTGAGTCGATTCAAACAACAATAAGGTCAACTATTTGGAATTCAATCGACTGCAAGACGATTCAAAGACCAGTCGACCAAATGCAAGCCTACAGATTGATGGAAGTTGGAGAAGACAAGTCGATCAATTTCAAGAGGAGTCGAAGACAATTCAACCAACTAAAGGACAAAGTCGAAGAAAAATTGAGTTGGGAAATACAAGTCAGCGAAAGCAATTAGAGACAACCAAAGTCAAATTTCTCAATTCATCTTTCTTCCAAGTCGAGTTGGTCCAAGAAAGAAGTAACCTAAAAGTCGAAGTCGAATAAAACTTAAATACAAGTTGGGTTGAGGTTGAACCAAGATGGGCCGAATAGAATTGAAATACTCAAGTCCAATTTTCTCCTAGTTGAGTCGATCAAAAAGATGTTTGTCAGTCGAATGAGGAAGAAAATATGAAAAACGGTGAGACCAAGTCAAATCATTAGTGACTAGAAGATGAGAGGGAATCGATTTTAATATAACCATCAAGTAAAATGTTCACAATTTGATTTTAAATAATCACCAACAAAGGAGATATGTGAATGTTGATTTAGACATTCATGAAAAGGTAATATGTATTGAAGTCTATATAGCATCTAACAACGAAAGGAAAATATGGGAAATATTTCTTCAAAGAACCACCTGTACCAACCACCTCACACACTTTTCTAGGGAAAATTTATGTGGGTCCGATAATTAGGCATGTTCTGCAAAAACCCCATGTCGTAGAATTTTAAAATTCATTTCCATCACTCTAGAATCTTCATACGAAATTCACTATCTAAATGGGTGTATGAAAATCAATTTATAAAAGTTACCATTTGTGTTGATTAAATGAAGGGGTGCAATGTTTCATTCCAAAAGGACACATTGTTTCAAATTGGAACCCTTTGGAGGACTATATAAGTAAAGGAATATGAAAAGAAGAATGTGTCTTGGTGGATATATATATATATATATATATATATATAATGGATTGAATGAAAGTTCATTCTACCAGGTTGGTGCATATTTACAATTTGAGTCTTTTCATGAGGATTGGATTCCTCACATCTCAGTTGGATTTGAGATCAACAAGATGGGTATTGTTATGAGGGTTGGATTCCTCATTTCTCAGTTGGGTATGAGAACTACAAATTGGGTCTTGTATCAGAGATTTAGATCTCTCATATTCACTTGAAGTTGAAGATATTAAAGGATTGATTTTATTTGTATTCATTCAAGTTAAATAAATAAAATAATGATATTTTATCTACTTCATACAATTTGTGTTATACATGTTTATGAATAATTAATTGAACTGTATATATCTTATTCAATTAATTTAGTTAATCTATGAAAGTGTGAAAAGTAGAAAAAAGTTCCAGACATTGATTCACCCCCCTCTCAGTGTTAATGTGTGTTTCAACAACGAGATCCATGATCCTTGACCTTCCATATACTAGAAACACTCTAAATTGACCCTTAAATTCCATTTGGAGGCTATAAATTGAGCCATATCCAAGCCTCAAGGACAATTCATCATAGAGAGAAAAGACACTCTGGAGAAATTTCACCTCATAATTGAGTCTATGTCCAGTAGGCATGTTTCGTCAAAGAGGTTTGTTCCTTTCCGCACTTCCTATTTTAACGATCCTTGGACCCTACCTTCCTCGATGACATATTGTGAAGGTCAGTCACATAATGGGATGGCCATGCCACTATCGGTAGCAGAGATAGTGCATCAAGTTGTTATTTACTCTTCCGTCAATCCTAATCCTATTACCTCACAGACGGACGAGGAGGATCATATTCTTGAGCCCGTGTGGGACACTTCATCATCTTGTTCACATGAATGCCTCGATGAGACTTTAACTTTGTATGAATCCATCATTGAGGCCATGAATGGCTCTGAAAAACCTTGGGATTATATGCATCACCGCTCCTATTTTCTCCCAGAGCTAGCCAGAATCAAACAAGATGACTTTAGATCTACTCTCAGCAAGATAGTTGGTCACGTTGTAGTTCCACTTGATACGCATAGAATTTATGCCAAAGGAAACATGGTGAGTATATCACCTACCATCACAATCGATATCTTATGTATCCCTGGAAATATTGAAAATGTATACATCGGTGCAGATTGTTCACCAGAATAAATTTTGATCTACACCGAACTCTTCAAGGAATTATGAGATGTATTCGCTTGGTTGTATGAAGAGATGCCAGGAATCTACCCTCGAATTTTCATACATGATATTAAAAATTTCTCAGATGCTAAGCATATTTGAGAATGTCTTAGAGCTGTCAATCCCTGGAAGGCCCCTACTATTAAGGCAAAGGTAGAGAAATTGCTTAATGTTGGCTTTCTCTACCTGGTTCACTTAACTGAATGGGTATCCAATTTCATTCCTATGAATAAGAAGAAAGGAACCATCCGTGTATGCATGGATTTTCATGAACTTAACAAATCATGTCCTAAAGACAACTTCTTGACACCCTTCATTGATCAGATTCTCATCGAGTGTGCAGGGAGTGAAGTTTTTTCTTTCATGGATGGATTTGCAGGGTATAAACAAATTCAGATTAAACTGGAGGAACAAAATAAAATGATATTTATTTTCCCTTGGGGTACTTTCTCATACCGTAAGATGCCTTTCATCCTTAAAAGCATCGGAGCAACCTTCCAACGTGCTATGACCTTTACATTTCACGATCTCAAGAATATAGTCGAAGTCTATATTGACAATCTTGCTGCTCACTCCCGTAAGAGAGTGGATCACCATAAGCACCTTCATCTATTCTTTGAAAGATGTCTTCATTATCGCATCCGGTTAAACCCTCATAAATGCATCTTTTTCGTTAGGTCAGGTCGTCTTCTAGGATTTTTAGTCTCTAAGACCGGGATCATGGTAGATCCGTTAAAGGTTGAGGTAGATCACTTCAAGGTTTACAGGGGAAAGATAACTTTTTATGTCGATTTATAGTGAACTATGCCAATATTAATAAGGGTTTCATGTGTCTCTTGAAGAAGGAAACTCCTTTTATCTGGGATGAGCAAGCCCGGGAATCCTTCGATGCTTTAAAGAAAGCCTTGGTATCGATGCCTCTGTTGAAGTCTCCTGACTACAGTAGAGATTACTTTCTTTATGTCATCACGTTCGAACAAAATATTGGTATGGTGTTGGTTCAGGAGGATGATGAGCTCCATGATCACGTCATTTACTATCTTAGTTGAAACTTAGTCGATCCTAAACTCAAATATTCTCATGTTGAAAAGCTAGCTTTGGTTGTCATTCATGCAATCCAACGGTTACGACA